>JAHXMU010000208.1:263917-277265 GCA_019455685.1 Philornis downsi
GATTATGTTGAAAAAAAAAAAAAGAAAATTTTTCCCAACTTTTTTGTGTCAAGCTAAAGATTTAACCCGCTGTGAAAAATTGATACTTTTCAAAATGTTTTCAGCATTTTTACCATTTATTTGCTACCAAGTAAGTAAAGCCCGTCCGATAGCGAAAAAATCACCAATATATGGACTCAACCCATCACCAGAAAATTTTAACATTTATTCAAGTTTAGAAGTTGAGTTGAGATATGGGAAAGCACTATCTCAACCCTTTGACTTTTTTAAAGTGTATTTTAGAGGTAGTTTTGTTGCAAAAGCTGGTTAAGCTAATATAATATCTTTTTGAATAGGACGTTTTCATCATCCCTAGCAATCTTAAGACGAAACAGAACATCGTCCTTGATATTGTGGATTGTTGAAATCCATGGTGTTCACCTTTACGCCTGTCCATTTGTTACAAACACGTTTGCAAAAATTCTCAGCAATGAATAATATCTCGAAAATTAAACATCATTTTAATATGAGATGATGTGGTCATCATTCATTATCGTAAGTGATAATCAATAATAGATATAGATATGATACAAAATTACAGTTTTTGTGGGCTAAATTATATATATTTGTTGCTACTAGAAAATTATTCTAAGAAGATGCTACATCGTTTTGATGTCATGAATCCAGACCAGAATAATATCAAAATTATGCCGTGTGCCGGAAATACATCGTACTTCGAAAAGAATACGATATCGGAAACAATAAACTTGACCGTAACCTCATAGTTTCTGACAATATTAACTTGAGAGCAATTCAAAATAGCTTTATTTATTTATTTATTTATTTTTATTTTCTATTTTATGATTTTCTGTTGCTATGAGTTGTTGGCTTCAGTTTTTGGTAGAGCTGCCAGGAACTTTGCACACGACAAATTACATAGTTATCATTTTACTTATTTACGTAAACTAATTTATTCTTTTATAAGGGTTTTGTTTTTGTTTTAGATATTTTTACAGTTTTTCGGTTTACTAATTTCGTCATTAATTCTGCTCTTTCAGTGTGACTCTTTTTTTTTATTCAAAGGATTAATTTTCGTTTACCCTGAACACTTGTGGGCAGAAAGCGTTCCGCTTGGTAAGTTTCTTGAAGTATTTTTATTATTATTTATTATATAAAATGTGTTATTCATTTATATACTTTTGATCCCACTTTTATTGCATGATATGCTTTACTGTGTGTCACAGAACTATTGCCCATATTCTTTCACCTCAGCCCACTTTAGTACCCCAGAACATAAATGTGTGTGTGTGTGAATAATCAGGCATTCTCGCGTAAGTTTCAGGTGTAGTTCTTCAGGTATGCGTTATTAGTACTTCAAAATTTAAAATTTAAAATTTAAATTTTAAATTTAAATTTTTTTTTTTAAATTTAAATTTTTTTTTTAAATTTAAAATTTAAAAGTTAAAATTTAAAATTTAAAATTTAAAAACTAAAATTTAAAATTTAAAATTTAATCCATTTATTAAAATTTACGAAGGCGTTCCCTGTACATCTCCAAAACTACAACACTGAAGATGGTCCGAATTTCGGTATAAAATTGTGCGAAGCTTTAATTTAAAATTTCATTTTACTTTTATATAACTAATTGGTTTTACTTTATATAACTAATTGGTTTTGAAGATAATAAACCGTAAATGACTTCCATATACATTCACGCATATGCGACACTTGATCAGAAAATTATTCATTGCGGCTTGAAGAGCTGAAATCATGTTCGCCTCAATTATTGTTTTAATGGACTCCTTCAATTCAGTCAAATTCCTTGGTTTCGTTTTTTAACGTCTCTAACCTCTTGCTTGACATAATCTCATAAAAAAAAGTTTAGTGCAATCAGGTCAAGTGACTATGGGGGCCAGCGGAAAGTGGAGTTTTTGGATATTAATTCATTTGGGAATTTTCTTTGGAGCTGCGCTATAATCGGTCTGGCTATGTGTGCAGTAGCTCCATCTTACTGAAACCAAATCCTGTTGAAACGGATACGTTGTGGGTAAAGAAAAACTCCTTCAACATATTTAAATAACGGTTCCCATTGATAGTTGAGAGTTGACAGTAGCACGATTCGTGAGCCAGCCTGTATTATATAATGTCTGACACACTTCCCGCGAATGATTTTAATGCTCTCATTATCTAGGGTGTTAAATAGAAATAAATGGATAATTGATGAATTCGTTAATGAATTATTGACGTTACTTAGAAAATCCTTTACAATATTTGGAGGCAAAATTCGATAAAAAAATCCAAGAAAGAGTTATATTTTTTCATCCACGATTTTTTATTTGGTGTATTAAATGCAACAGTCTTTTTTTCTTGTTTAATATTTTGCATGCGCATCGAGAAAATACCTCTAATGCTTAAATTTAAGACGGTGTCGTAAAAAAAGAGCAACAATTTTTGATAATTGTTTATCATTTATTGTTGGCTTAGAGTAAAAATAATTCGACAATAATTGGCCAGCCCAATAACTGGAAGAATTAATACCACTATCATCACTCCTAAAACGAGGGAAAATAAGTAGCTTTTTATAAATTTTTCAGCAAAAGTTGTTCGGCCTCGATGGTTTCGAAGATATCTGGGACTTAACAAAATATTGATACAAAAATATTTTTAAAATATACATTTATTTGATAGAAGCTTAATAGGAGGGTATTTTTCGTATTTGTGTTATTCAAAACCAAATATTGTTTTCTTAGAATATACATTTGAAAGAAATTATATTTTCGGGGCTAATTTTTGTATATAAAGCTGTGTCCAAAAAAAAATTTTTTCGTTAATAATAAATATTTATTAAATTTGTAAGTAGCGCTACACTACACTTTATTGCGATTTACTTAATGTGAAAAATAACTGAATAAGTATACAAATTGCATTGTCTGAAATCAATTAGAAGAACGTTTATTTTTATGGCCCATGAAATTAGAATATATTTTGAATCTTTGCAAACGTGTCAAGCTGCTGCTTAAAGATGACGTTTTAGAAATATGGAAATAGGGATGAACATTTTTAAAATTTTTTATTTTTGTTTTTGATTGGATTTAACGACAATAACAGTAAAGAAAATGATGTCGATTCAACGTGAAATTAGAGTGTACGAGGTGTGATAAAAAAATAACCGTTATTTTTAAATTTCGTGAGTTACGTATGTTCGATTTTCGAATTTTTTTTCTGTTATGTTGGTACACATGTCTGTTATATATGTTGACAATATCAGTCATTTTGGATTGTCAGTTTGTTTTTGACAGATAAAAAGGTTAGTCGTGTTCTGGTGTGCTCTTCTATTTTTGCTATTCGAAAAAATGGATCAAAGAAACTGTATTAAGTTTTGTCTAAAAAATGAAATTAAATGTGCAAGGACATTTGAAATGTTGACGTGGCATTTGGTCAGTCTACTATGAGCAGAACACAAGTTCAATTGTGGTATAACCGGTTTAAGGAAGGCCGAGAAGATGTCAATGACGAATCTCGTCCTGGTTACCCGAGCTGTCAACAATCGATGAAAACATTGAAGCAATGAAGAAAATGATTTTGGATAATCGTCGAATTACTATTACAGAGATTGCTGATATTGTTGGCATATCGTTCCGCTCATGAAAAGCAATTTTTACGGATGTTTTAGGCATAAAACGTGCGGCAGCGAAGATTGTTCCAAAATTGCTAAATTTGAGCAAAAACAACGTCGCATGAACATCGTTCAGAAGCTGCTGAACGTCGTCAACGACGATCCAGATTTCCTCAAAAAGGTCATAGCTGGTGAATCATGGGTGTATGGCAATGACATTGAAATCAAAGCCCAATCATTCCAATGGAAGCGTCCAGAAGAGCCAAGATAGAAAAAACTACGTCAAGTTCGGTCAAATGTGAAGGTTTTGCTCATTGTTTTCTTCATCATGAATTCTTGCCACAAGGTGTACGGTCAAAAGGGGTATTACAACTTTGAAGTTATGCGCCGTTTGTGCGAAAAAATTTGTCAGAAACGCACAGAATTGTGGAAAAACCAAGCATGGATTTTGCACCATGATAACGCACCATATCACACATCGATGCTTGTGCGTGAGTTTTTGGCCAAAAACAAAACCACAAGCATGCCTCAACCACCGTATTTACCGGACTTGGCCCCCGTCGACTTTTTCCTCTTCCCAAAACTGAAGACACCGATGAAAGGAAAACATTTTGTTACGATTGGGGAGATAAAAGAAAAATCGAAACAGGAGCTGCTGGCAATACCAAAAAGCACGTTTCAGAAGTGTTTCGAGGATTGGAAAAAACGCTGGCATAAGTGTATTATATCTGATGGAGATTACTTTGAAGGGGACAAGATAGTTATTGATGAATAAATAAATACTTTTTGAAAAAATTTAAAATAACGGTTATTTTTTTTATCACACATCGTATTTTGAATCTTTGCAAATGTATTAACTCAGTAAATAAGCTACTACTTAAAGATGACGATTTAGAAATATGGAAATACGGTTGAACTTACGGATGAACATTAATAAAAAAATTTCAAAATTTTGTACTTTTGTTTTTGATTGGATTTAACGACAATAACAGTTAGGACAATGATGTCGATTTAATCTTGATTATACGTCCTTTTTTGCAATTCTCATCAATTTGAAATAATTGTATTCAATTTCGAATATAATGCTATTTCCCTGAGCGCAGTAAGCATGAGAAAATATCTATTCTATGGAGTTTCCAATGAACACTCGTTTCTGAACCCCGTTTGTTGACTTTTTTTCATCACTAAATTCTGGCAACATTGTTCTCAATATACAACTTTCCAAAATGGGCAAAAGTAGAGCATTTTCCAAAGTTTGTATCGTGACATCCCGAAAGCAAAAGTTAACTTTGTAAAACTATTTCCACATTATAAATCGCCATTATTGAGATACTCAAAATGCGATCTCATATCGCTTAACATTATAGTAGTGTTGGGTGTGTGACACCTAAGATGAGTGCATGACTCAGTGGTAGTTAGAACCTGGCTTAATATTTTTTAAACTTACAATTTATAGTGTAAAATATTTGCAAGTTATTTTTTCCATTGCAAGAAATAAACTATTAACTTGTCTGCTGCAACAAATAACTGCTCTAGGAATTTTTACAACTTTATTCATATACCAACACATAAAGTTGTTGAAGTTACTTGTGTAGACCTTTTTCCCACTTCATACATTATTTATGGCCCAATTTACTAATTCTATTCATTCTTCATTCGCTCTACTTCCAATCTAACAAAATCCAGGTCAAACTCCCTTAGGGAATACTGCCCAGTCAGCAGACGATAGAAATAAATAACACTAAAGTAAAAGAGAAGTTTGTGCTGCACTGACGCCGGTACAGTGGATGAATGATTTTCAAGGAGGTTAATTATACATAGTTAATGGCCAACAAATACATATTATAATTATCGATAGTTTACCACAAATCACTGCACTTTGGTAGGGACCCGCGATGAGTTTCCGAATGGGGTCATTTTTGATGTAAAAGTAACTTTGAGTATTTTCGGCCAAATGGGATTTTCCCAAGGTAAATATTGCTCCAGTGTTTGGTATATCCATGATTAATTGCTCGCTTGATTCTACAACAAATTCGTATTGTTGTAGCCGTCGACGTAGTAGTAGTAGTTGTTGTTGTTGTTGTTGTGGCTGTCGTTGTTTGAGTGATAAAAGAATTTAACCTTTTGACATTTTACGCAACAGTACGTTTTTCATTTCGAATTGCTTAATAAATTATTAACGATATAACAACACACGGGCTGTGGCAAAATTTCCATTACTTTTTTTAAATCTATTGAATTGAATGTAAACTTATTAAAATTCTTTTATTTCTGTTATTCACTTTTATTGATTTTCTGTAACTGTTTCTCTGTTTTAGAAACACTTGAAAATTAACACCAAATATTGTTGAAGTTATTCGTTTTTACGCCACTTTTTCGAAATGGCTACATTTAGAGCTGTATTTTAAATTATTCCCTGTAACCCGGTTAATTGTTAAGTTTTTTTCTGTTTCTGTTTACTCTGCTCTTGAGAATTGGCGTGTGACATGGACGCGCTTCATGTGTCTGGTCAGCGCGACGGTTACTCTCCAACTGTTGTGGTCACTCTCTTAGCTTTCCATTGTAATTGTCGTATTCCATTTATCCCCTAGTGTGGGGCTGATGTCCTGTTTTAGTTGAACTCTAGCGTCTATCGTATGCTCGACAGCCTGAAAGTATGCTAAGTGTTAGTGTTTACTTGACCGTTATGGGGTCTAGTACTAAAATTTGTTGTTATTCTTAATAATCCGCTTACAAATTCACACACACACACGGATACTCTCTCCCTCGTTCTCTTTTTTGTAAGTACTAAAATTTAAATACGTTTTTATTCTTTAGTTAGCATGAAGGAATAGTTTTTGTTTTGTAGAAAGCTAAAAAATATGAATTCATTTGAATTTTGTGGATTTGAATAAACAAAATAATAATAACGACTTGTCTGGCGATATTCGTTGAACTTGTTGTATTGCTATAATTGGCAGTTGGATACATTCCAATAATTTTGGATACTAAAAATAAAAAGAAGACAGGTAAAAAGTCGGTCAATACCCAGAAATATGTTTAGCGCCAACAATTGGCTAAGAGTACAAAATTTCTGGTCAATATTGTGCATTATATACAGTGGTGGTGAAAACATATGCAACTTAAATGAAACTTTAACTAAAAGTAAAGTTATTGATCAAAATACCTTAAGATTTTTCTTAATTTATTTTTTCTTTAAATTCAGTTATTTTTTTAGTGCAAAATCATAAATATTCATTACCTTAAAAAAAAAAAACAAAAATAGTTCTAACAAAATAAGTCGAAATTTAAGTGTTTAAAATATTTGAAACTTGTAAAAGAATTGAAAAAAAAACAATATTAAGTGTTCGATATTATGTGACATAGCCGTTGTTTTTTATTACTTTCGAACATCTTTTAGGCATTGGGGAAATAAGCTTTTCAATGTAATCGCTTGAAATGACATTCCACTGCTTTTCCAATTCGACGAAAAGCTCATCACCATTTCGAAATACTACATTTCCGATATAACGTTTGGCAATCATCCACATGTTCTCAATCGGGTTGAGATCGAGAGATTGAGGCGGCCACGACACACAGTGAGATTCTAAGTGCAAAAAGTCTACTTTTCGACTGTAAAATATTAAAAATGTAATGATGCAGTTTTGTACGGAATTGTATAGTTAAGAGAAATTCATCATTGCTTTTTTGGAAAAAATAATTTTTTATCGCAAAATAATTACTTAAAAATGCTTGGGAGAAGTAAAGCGCAAAACGACTAAGATTTTAATGCAACTTTAATGCCTGTGTATGCATATTTGTTGTTCGTTTAACTATTTTATGTCATGATGTTCTAAAAATATGGTATTTTGTTATTCTTTAAGAAAAAAAGACAACTGGATAGCATAAATAGTTTCGAAACTATTTAAATTTAAAACAAGCCCTAGAAATTTCAGTGTTCTAAGTTTTCCTTGGATGAAAACAAGGTTAGCACCGGCGACCTCCATGCTCTGACTGCAATAAAATGAAGGAAGGGAGTATATTATTGCGATTTATAGAAAAAAAATCCTTATAATATTTTATACTGCTGAACAAAGTTATAAATTTTATGAAAAAAGTCACAAGAAATTACGCTACAAATTAAGCAAAGAAATAAAGACAAAACACGTATATGGTGCATACTTTTACTTACGAAAACCTCGTCAGCAGCCGTTTGCTACATTTGTAAAGCAAAACCAACACAAATGAACAACTTAGACGTAGTTGCAGCACGACCAATTGATACCGATGCCCTCAAATTGGGGATTTCCTCGTTGCACGCTCGCATCAAGTTTATGGTGGGCGGTGGGCGTGGCCGATTTAGATGGAACTTTCCAAAAATTTTGTTTCCGTAGTACAGGTGATCCATGCCAAGTTACAAGAATTTCTACCTAACAGAAAAAGATGTTTACGAAAATTTCATTTTTAGGTGTATGGGCGGTGGCCGATGGGCGTGGTCGATTTGGATGAAACTTTATATTTTTGCTACTCTACGTCATAAAACGCTCTATGCCGAATTTCAAGACTCTACGACAACTCCTTATATTTATTGCACAAAAATGTATGAAGCAATCCCACTGTGCGACATAACCTTGATTTGATTTTCCTCCAACCAGCCTTTAACAACTCTAGATGTGTGTGTGGGATCGTTGTCGTGCTGGAATGTCCACGAAAGTGGCATTTCCCATTCAGCGTATGGAGGCATAACTGAGCTCAGAAGATCTCTATTGATTGTGGCTGTCATTCTATATATAGAAATGCGGTGAATTGGACTTATTCCATAACGCGAGAAACATCCCCACACCATTATATTTCCTCCTCCGTGCTTTACTGTGTTGAAGTGAGCTCTACGATTTTTTTTGACACAAACGGTTTTTTGGTGCATCTGTAGCTTCTGAGACCGTAATGTCGGAATCTGCTTTTTATAGTGGAAAGATTCACATCTACGGGAATTTAAGTTTAAGCTTCTCTGGCAATAGCTTTTGGAAATTTCGTAAAAAAATTCTTGATTTTTCGATCTTCACGTGCAGTTGTTACACATGGTCTTTCATCTTTATGAATTGTAAGGATGTTTCTATTGTTAACTATGTGACAAACCGTCGATTTATGAATACCACATTTTATACAAATCTCTTTTTGAGAAAGTCCATTTTTAAAATCACTCAAAACTCTTGCTTTTAATCCCGAACAGTATTTTTTTCCAGCCATTTTCCACAAATATTTGTAAAAAGAAGTAAACCTTTTTAACTCCGTACTAAAACTGTTTTATCAAAACAACAAACATACATTTTTTGATAAAATGACAATACGTAAATCATAAATGATTAAAAGAAATGTGTTTACCGTTATGTCCCAGCATTTGTTAGTGTTAATTACATAGTCAAAAATAAGAGAAAGGAGAGTTGCAAATGTTTTGAACACTTGAATTTCGACTTATTTTGTTAAAACAATTCTTTTTTTGGTTTTATGGTAATGAATATTTTTGATTTCGCAATATATTAAAAAAAAAACAACTGAATTTAATAAAAAATACATGAAGAAAATTCTTAAGGTGTTTTGATTAAAAAAATTTACTTTTAGTTAAATTTTCATTTAAGTTGCATATGTTTTGACCACCACTGTATATGCACATAGTTAGAATTAGGTTAATAATGGCATATAGGACTTGTTATCCAAAGTTTGAGTTCTTCGAAAATTAATGGTAGTCTTCCAGAAGTCTTCGGATTTCATGTCCTAAGGCTCAGAATATTGGGCAGAGGATAGTGAGACTAACATAAACCTTGAATAATATAAACATTCTACCCTCTTTGCCCATTATCACAGCATCTTGTGGTAGTTTATGAATAGCAATAAGAAAACAAGTCTTAGTGTCCTGTTTTTATTTGACAAAATAATCTACCGCGGTCACCACCTAAAAACGATGTCAAGATGCTATACGATAATTGAATAAATATTTCGTCGATGGCAAAACAACGTTTTGTGGATGTGACTTTTTAATGTTTGCATAACTCAAACGTTTGACATTGAAAATTTAACACAAAAGTCTCGTAGTGAACAAGATAAATATGTGGAACTTACGTGATCTCTTAGATCTACTTTAGCATTCTCACCATCAGCTAATTCAGATGGAAACTATTTTGCTAAGCGTGGTTAAAAAATACAAATTTTGTTTTTAAATAGCGGATCTACATTCCTTTTTTTTTGTTTGTATGTGATTTAGACATATCCATATGGAAGTTCCTCCCCATTTCTGTTGAAGACAGGGAAATGTCCGAACTGTTTGCACAAGGAGACTCAAATTTGGCATAAAAATATCTCACATTTAAAATTGGCTAGTAACGGTACAGTAGGAAAAACGTTACCCAAAGGAACGCTATCCCAAAGGATAGAATGAACCATCCCATACATACTATTAACTCATTCGATCCCGCTGTACTCGCTTGGGCACCGAAAACAAGGATAACTTTAATATGGCGAGGAGTTACACTGCGCAATTTCTGCCTTTAACGAAACGACTTTAATAAAGAATTGCTGCAAAACATTTTATAAATTAGGTATTTTTGGCAGTTCGGTTTATAATTTGATATCGATTGGCTTAGATATAATTCGAGTGTAGCAGAATTGTAGTGCACAAAAACTGTAAATGTTTCTAGTTCTTAAAGTAAGCTGAAAACTTTGTGTATTTGTTTGAAAATCCATGAACATTTACTCATATGTCTAGGTTTCAAAATTCTGCCACAGATGCTATAATATCGCATGACAATATCCTGCTACTACTACTGACTGCTTTTCTGCCATCCTTCCAGACAGCTCAAGGGCGAGATGGACGAAGAAGATATTGATAAAGGAAATGATATTCCAAAGAATGCGTCGGATGAAGTGAAACTGAGAAAGCGAACAATATTTATCTGTTTTCGAAACAAAAAGTTCAAAACTAAAAAACAAAAACGATGATATGGGAATGTCATGGGAAACAAAGAAGACACAAAAAAGTAGCGAACAATTTTCTTTATTTTTCAACATAATCTCCTTTTAGCTCGATACACTTTTTTCCAGCGACATTAAATAGCTTCTATACCCTGTTTTTAATAAGAACTGTGAAACTCCTTAAAACAGTCATTAACCGCAGACTCCATCTCTTCGTTGCTCGCAAATCTTTTACCACCGTGCCATTTTTTCAAGTTTAGAAACAGAAAATAGCCCAAAGGAGCTAAATCTGGCGAATAAGGTTCATCACGCGCACGCAATTCGAACTTTAATTTATTAATTTTGGTCATCGTAATAGTGGATGTCTTGACTGGAGCATTGTCTCGATGAAATAACACTTTATTTTTCGCTAAATGCGGCATTTTGCCCATAATTTCATTATCTAAATGCTGTAATAAATTAGCATAATAGTGACACGTTGATAGTTTTTCCTTTCTGAAGATAATTAATAAAAATAATGCCATGCGCATCCCAAAAAAAGCAGACGCCACGACCTTGCCTGCTGAAGGAACCGTCTTCTCCTCCTTTGGACACGATAATTTCATCCCAGTCCCCTGCTTTGACTGTTTCTTTTTCTCGGGTGTAAAATGCTGGTATCATGTTTCTTTCATTCATGGCTATAAATCGAAGCGAAAATTCGTCTTTATTGTAGTGAAACATCATCAAACACTACTGAAATATCTTCACGACTCTGCTTTCGCTCTATTGAAAGCAAGCGCGGCACCCATCTTGCTCACTGCTTTCTCATCTTCAAATCTTTGGCTAATATACGATGTATAGGACCTTTTGAAATTCCTGTCATTTCAGCTAGTTCACGCACCTTCAACCGATTATCGACGATCATCCAACCGTTTTGTGGATTTTCTTAACCGTGTCTGGCGTGGACATCTCAATTGGTCCAACACTACCATGTTCGTCTTGGCAGCTCGTACCGTCTGGTTTAAACTCTCCTACCCAATATTTTACAGTCGTAAACGAAGGAGCAGACTCCACCAGAGTAGAATCTAGTTCGGCTTTAATATTGCTTGAACTGAAACCCTTCAAATGGAAATATTGAATTATATAACGGTGGCCAATTTTGTCCATGTTTAGAAATTCATTGAGATCGTTTCATTTTAATGATTCAGAAAAAAATACTAAACCTCGTGGCGCCTTGAAACTTACAACATATGTTTTATAAGGTTGCCACTTATTACCAAAATAATTTTTTCTGGCACCATCTATACTTCAGTTCGGCTAATTTTGGCACCGCCCTTGTAGGTTCAAAAGTTTACCTGATACTTCCCTGCAATCTTATCTCCAAGTAGTAACGATAATAATGTTGTTGGTACAAATTGCGATGGTGTATAACTTTTACAGTCCATCGAGTGGTGGTCAAATTTGGAAGTGGAAAACCTCGATATGCAAAAGTCGAATTTAATTACAGGACAGAATTCGGGAAGAGTTGACCATAAACATATGCAACACCTTTTTCCGTTTTCAAAATTAGTCTCTTTTTACGTCAATTATTAATGTTTGCAATTTTTATAAGAGAGCAAGCGGTATATTTTGTGACTTGTTTGCATTCAAACGGGAAATTGTCCGATTTTACATGCGAAACTATGCGTTCCGTACAAAGTTGTAGCTGTTGCAAATTCCAACATGATTCGGCAAAAAGTTGTTCTAAATTCTATCACACCCAATCACAGAGATATGTCTCAAACGTTAAAAAGAGTTTTAATTAACACAAAAAATTAGGATTTGAATGAAAGCGGTTATTAATCAAAGACAAAATCGCTTGATGGTAGTAACTCATTAATTCATTTTAGTTAATAGCGATAGTAAATCATCAAGTTAATGGTAGACTAGCAATTATAATACACCCTATGCCGTCACTGTACTCGCTTGGATACAGCTGTAAAAATGCAATTTATAATATTAGTTTTTGTTTTTGCCTTGATTTCACACTTAATCGAACTCTTAAAAAAATATTAATAAAAACATTTAAAGATTTTAGATTTTACGATGTGCTGAGATCGAATGGGTTAAGGGACCGCACGAAATTTGGGCGTGACTATCAAAAGCATTAGAAAATAATCATATTGAGTGGAAAACGATCTAAATTGATGTATTGTGCAGGAATATATATCTATTATCTATCGATGACACGATACGTCATTCCCTTCTCTATAGACAGCAAAAGTCGCAAATGTGCGAAGCATCGACGAGTGCAGGTATCGACTGAACATCGATCTAGAAATATGATTGATTTCGTTGTTTTTTTTAGCAATTTCAAAATTTTTTCGATAACTAAAAGTAATATATGCTGATGATGGATTAATGCAGGAATGAGGCATATCAACTCATAACCTTTGTAAGGGAACGCTCTAATTTATGGCGTGACTTTTGAAAATTGCTAAAAATATGAATGTTTTAGGGGAAATGGTTACTACATTGACCGTCCATTTTATTGGAAGCGGTTTAAGTCCATGTTGAGAAAAAAATTGAGATATTTAAAGCGTTTAAGTTCTTGGCTTTTATATAAGCACGGTTTTTAAGTTATTCGAAATATCCCCTTTTTCAGGTTTTCGATTATCCGACCTATAAAAGTACCGATTTAACCGGAATATTAAGAAAAAAGGAGGTCTATTACCCAATACACGATATTAAATATCTATTATTTTTTTTGTTCAGAATCGAACCAATATCGGCATAAGGATTTTAGAAACATGGAAATTGAAATATTATTAAAAAATGTTATGAAATTAC
>JAHXMU010000208.1:277275-309675 GCA_019455685.1 Philornis downsi
CAATCTGATTTTTGGCTCAAAATCGAACCAATATCGGCATAAGGATTTTAGCAACATGAAAATAGAAATATTATTAAAACATGTTTCAAACTAGACAATTTTTCTATAAATTTTATGTTTTCTTGGCAGTTAAATCTAGTTCATGGACTTTTTAAAAAAGGCAATAAAAACTGGTAATTACTTTGTGGCACAATTCTTATTACATTGCCTTAGTTAGCTTCAGTTTTTCAAGAAATTTTAAGTTAAGAAATCCAAAATAATTATTAGATTCACCAAAACTACTCTAGGCTACTGCTGCTAGGCTTGATGCTCTCTAAAATGCTAACAGTTTTCCTATATTGGCCCAGCTATCGAGTATACCATTTTATGAGACAATATGTGCCAGCTATGTTTTTGTACTGAGAACAACTGCACTGACTACAATCAATTCTTGCGCAGCAATTTCATCGCAACTATTATATCTGTTACATCACGTCTAGTTTTAAAGATTTATGTAATATATAGGGTGGGCCATAAGGGTGTTGGCGGTTTAAATATTCAATTAAAAAAAAAACTACGAAACATAAAAAAAAATATATTTGTATTTTTAAAAAGTAGAAGCATGGGAATTTTTAAGACTTAAAAATAATGTTGTCCAAATGGCTTCCCTCGGCTGCTTGACACTCTTGGAACCGAAGTCGCAAATTTTGGAAAACTCGTTGAAAAGTTGTTCTCGGTATTTTGTTACTTTCCTGAATAATGTTCCTCTTCAACTGCTCTAAATTGGTCGGATTATTCTCGTAGACTACCGATTTGAGGTAGCCCCATAGAAAATAATCGCATGGAGAGAGATCGGGGCTACGTGGGGGCCATTCAATATCCCCCCTTTTCGAAATGAGTTTTCCAGTCTCGGACCAGAACTGACATTTTGCTTGTTCACATGGCCATTAAGGTGAAAATTGGCCTCATCACTAAAAATCACGTTGTTGAAATTGTTGAACCGCTCTAGCATCAAACTGACAAAGTTAAGTCGGTTATTGGCATCATCGGGTTTTAATTCTTGGACTATCTGAATCTTATAAGGCTTCAAATGCAAATCACGTTTCAAAATTCGTCGTAAAGTTGTTCTTTTGACATCCAAACACTGACTTCTCTTACGTGTTGACTGTTGCGGATTTCGCTGAACTGAAACACGAACATGCTCCACAATGTCGGCTGATCTTGCAGAAATTGGGCGACCACGAACCGTAATTGGTACTGTTGAGCCGGTTGTTTCGAACATTCTGATCCATTTTCGTATCACATTGGCGCTTGGAACTTCACTTAAATCGTGTAAACCGTGTTCATGCCGCTGCAAACGTCGTGCAGTAATCACTGATTTATTGTTTTCGTAATACGCTCGGACACAAAATGCACGCTGCACTCCCGTGTACGGCTCCATGGCGACTAAATTTCCAGGAAGCGGCGCAGCGAACAACATATCCCCCCGCCACCCCGCGCCGCGCGTTACCGAGAAATTGAAGAATTAAATCGCCAACACTTATATGGCCCACCCTGTATTATTGATATGATATTGATATTTAGAAAATATAATAGCAATATGGCCTAATATTTGATATTAATTTTGAGCTGGCATAACTTTGAACATAACATTCATTTAAACAAAAAGTTTCTAATTTCAAATGTTTAAACATTAAGAGATGAATCTTTGCAAATAGGCATTGATAATGGCAGTTACAAATAACCATTTAGCTACATTTTCGAAAGCTTAATCGAGAACTAGTACAGACAGGTTAAAAGAATATTCGAACCCTTGATTCAAAGTTATATATTTATATAAAGTTTAAACTTTAATTTCAAATATGTTTGAAACATGATCCCATATTTATATTTCTATGGTCTGATATCTCCATAACTATTGGTACTAAGTACAAATATTTGTTTGAGAAGGTCTAACTGCATGCATCGCTTACTGTGTGCAAAATTTCGGCATCATTGTTGGGTTCGTAAACTTTTTGCAGCGCTAATGAGCAACATGTAAATGTTAGGCAAATTCCCAAAAAAGTTGTATGTTGTCTGCCTGCATTACAGGAGTTTATCCACCAGAGTACGCATTTGACCACACATGAGTAAGCAAGACACATCGTCGTGGGAAATGAGAAATGATCGCATACATACTACCCGCTAGGAATGAGTGCACAGGACCACACCACCAATGAGTGGTGAATTGGCAACTTGTAATTGGCATCTACACATTACCCACTACCCATGAGAAATGAACAGCCGCCGTGTTGGACTACCCACCGTCGTATGTAATGGCCCACGATAGCTACCAGTTCTAATGAGGAATGTGAAATTTTACACACCACACAGCCGTGTGTAACACATGGGTTATCCAAACTAATAGGTCCATTAGTTTCCCACGGCTGTGTGGTGTGCAAAGTTGGACATTCCTGACGAGAACTATGTAACAGTTGTGGGTAATTACACATGACGGTGAATAGTTACCCACGGAGGCTACTACTTTTTATTGGTAGTGTGTAATGTGTAGATGCCAGATACATACTTCCCATGAGAGGTGGTCATGTGTAGTTACCCAGCGTTGTGGGTAGTGCGCACGTGGCGTTAATTATTTCTCATGGGTAGTGTGTAAGTGATCACTTCTCATTTCTCGCGGTTTACTCATTCTGTGGGTAGGTTATCCATTACTCACTCAAAAATTGCGTACTCTGATATCTACCGATGTGCATAGCGACCATACATCAAGTGTGGACGTTTTCCATGCTGAGTTTACATTTATTAACAAAATATTTATTCATACCACAAACGTATCCTCAATAGTTATCGAATAATAATTTTGCCTAATATTGCCTTTATATTGCAATAAGTCAATTGTTATACTTTCTGATTATAGTCATTCGAAAATGCATATATGATCATCAAATTTATTACACCGATTTGACCAAAATTTGTTTCTGATAATTTTCCTTACTAGAAATCATCTCAAACATGTTTCTGTAATTTTTTAAAAACCGATTAAGAATATCCTAGATATTATAAAATGTACAACTAGTTTAGTTAGTTTGTTTTCTTTCTCACCTGTAAATAATTCGCAATTAATACCGACATTTTAGACTGAGTTGATCTATTTGAAATTTTTCAGTAAATGAATGGGATTATCAAATGAAATCTTTGCCCAAAAATCGCTCGATTTTTTTTTTATTTTTTGTATATTTTGAAATGTTTGTCGAAAATTTTTTGACAAAATAAATTATTTGCGGTTATTTGGTTAGAACTTTTAGACAACTATGGATGGCATTAAAATGAAAATTTTGGTACAAATCAAAATGCAAATTTTTAAATTTTCGTTTCAAGTTTGGGGCAGTCATTCATTATATTGTGGCGAAAATTCATTTCTTTTGTATTGAAACAATGTTTTACTGTGAGAATGGGACAATATTTCTTATTTAGAGACATTTTTCATTTCCGCTGCGGTCATATTTTCAGAGTCTACATTCTGCAGTCATTTATTTTATTCGTTTATAAAAGCAAACCTGTACTACAACATTTTTGACACGTAAATATATTTATATGCAGCAGTCCAATCAAAACTCCAGGGCATTCGAAGCAAAAAGGGGTATTTAGCATTTAGTTTACGACTCTCCTTGAAAGAAGTCAAGTTTTGATGCTTTCATTGAACTATTGCCAGTAGTGCGGTCATCAAACGAAGCGAGTACATTTTCTATTTATTTCAAAAGTAAATTTAAATAAAACACACATAAAACTATGATTTCGATTAAACTTTTATTTCATTATAATGCTTGGACCTTGGCATTATGCATGAAATATAATACAATATTATTTAAATGACCGCCCCTGGATTGGTTGCAGCAGTGGATCCTTTTGAGGTGGTTTTCGACAAATTTTTCGCACATTTCGGGCGGTATCTCGGCGATAAGTTGACGAATGTTGTTTTTCAAATGCTCTAACTTTTAGGGATTATCCGTGTAAACACGGTCTTTAACGTAGCCAGACCAAAAAAGTTTAACGGCGTCCAATTGCCTGATCTTTGTGGCCAATTGGCGTCGCCAAAACGTGAAATTACGCTTTATGGACATTTCTCATGCAATAAAACCAAAATCGGGCGTGTGGCACCGTCTTGCTGAAACCACATGTCGCGCAGTTCATAATGTTCAATTACAGGCCAAAAAAAGGCGGTTATTGTACGGCCATAGCGCTCTGAATTGAAATTCGGATTACCCACCACACTTTCACTAACAGAAGCGTTATTTTCGGCAGTGCGTACATTGTGATGATGCACAGACCCGACCATATTGTAATGCTTACAGTCTCTTCAAATTTCTTCATAATCTTGCCAATTCCTTGCACAGTAGGTTGGTTATGACGACAAATAACCACCCCGTAACGCACCAAAAGTGTCCCCGTTTGAATGAACACTTTTGTAGTAAGTTTTAACTATTCTTACGTGTTCTTCTTCGGTTGTTAAATGATCCATTTTAGTAGATGACAAACCGTTCGCCAAATAAATAACATTTCAGATGACAGGTATTTAACACCTGATAGTCTTGCCAGACCGGCGATTTTGAAACCACTAAATGGATAACCCTTTATATCACTTCAAATAGCACATTCAACCTGGTGTCAATTATTCCCTTCTAAAATTATATATATTTGTTATGTCCTTATGCACATTGATATTTTGAAGATTAAGATTAAAAAGCCATCATTCACGAAAATGGAGTTGGACATGTCATTCATTCGATTTTCAGCACAATTTCTAGAGTATGCGAGGGATGCTTCGTCGGTAGCTGTGGCTACACCCGGTATTAAATATGCCCTTCTAAAATTATATTTGTTTGTTATGTTCTTATGCGCATTGTTATTTTGAAGATTAAGATTAAAAATCCATTATTCACAAAAGTTTGGACATGTCTTTCATTCGGTTTTCGGCCTAATTCCTAGGGTATGCGAGGGACGCTGCACAAGTAATTTCAATAAATGTGACTGTCGTTAGTAGCTGTGGCTACTGTTATATTCTTATATTGAAAATTACGGTTAAAAAGCCATCATTCACAAGAGTTTGGACATGTCGTTCGTTTTCGGCATAATGTCTAGAGTATGCGGGGGATGCTGCACAAGTAATTTCAGTGGCTACACTGTTCGTAAGTAGCAGTGGCTACATTGTTCGTAAACTATAAATTGAAGAATCGATAATATTTTCAAACCCACCAGACGCTTAACTCATGATTTCCTAAATCATCTGACATAAAAATTCACATTTCCTTGACAACTGAATGCAAATTTTTTAAAAATCTCGAAAATGTTGGTTTTTAAGAATTTGTTGTAGTTCCTGTCGAGGGGAACAGCTGGTAAAATATGTATTTTTCTGACACCTTTGCTCGATAGAAATCCAAATAGAACGGCTTTAAATAACATCAAGCATGAAAATGCGTTTTGCTGCCACTGTTATATCGTTTAACAATTTAGAATGTATTTATGTTTTGATCCTCCTTATTTTAAAATTACTAAATTAGCTCTGAACACATTTAAGCTCTCCTTGAAATGTTGCTGTTTCTTATATTGAAGTTCAAAAATAAATAAATAAATCGTATTTTTAAATTTATCTAAAAGGAGAGTTTTAACTTGTAAAATATGCAAAGTGTTTTTGTGACGTTTGAACAAAATCACTTTACTTTTAGAATTTGTTCTTTTCTTCGTGTCAAGTAGAATGAAACAGAGAAAACAACAACAAGAGATATGCAAAAACACAATAATGTCAACTACAATTGAAGCAGAGCTCCCTATTAGGTTAGTGGTGTATGGCAAATACAACAACCGTAACAAGAACAACATCTGAGGCAACTGCATGATGAGGCTTAAAATATTCAGAACAACCAAACGTCATTTGGAAACATGTGAAAGGGACGAAGAATTGTTTACTTTTGCCCGAGGAAAATTTGCATATGATGGTTACTAATATTATTGTAGTAGTAGTGGTAGTAGTAGTTGTGGCTGCTGTTGTTGTTATTGCAGCTGTTCAAGTTGTTGCATTCTATGGTCGAAGAGAAATAAAACTCAATGCATAAAAACAAAAACAAAAGGAAGCAACAACAAATTTTGCTACTTGTCCGTAGTATGGATTGTTAGTCAGTCGTTTGGTCGTTCGGTCATTCCTTCGCAATGGTCAGCTAGGCAGAAGTCACAGACGACTCTTGGCTGAGGATGAGTAAACCCGTAACCAAAACCAAATGCCAGTTTAGACCACTGGAACAACAACACCAACAACGATAATTACGATAACGACACCATAAATGTTACACACATTGGTAGGACATTGTCCTCAGGATATCAAAGTTCCTAAATAAAAAGTAGAAACTTTTTTTTTCAAATAATTTTAATCCAAGTAGGACATAAAGTTGAGATTGCATGAAAAGAGTTTTAAATTCTAGAGATATTGTTAAAAACAACTTTTTAAAGACATAGTAGAGGAAGAGAAGAAAATCGATCAGATGCATGCAATCTATAGATGTTATGGTAAATATTTGCATAACACATGAACAGAGAATCTCCATTAAAAATGGACAGACAAGTTCAAATAAAAGCCAAGACATGCGAATGTTTAAGTGCTGGGAGGCAGTAAAATAAATAATGAATGAATTCAACAAATTCAATGAATTGAATGATGTTAACAAATTGATTAAATTAAATGAATACATTCAGTATTGAAGAAATTTAATGCTTTGAACGAATATAAAATGTTCGAATTGTTCGGATGGTAGGATTTAAATAATATACACGGAAACAATACATTTGGAATAGTATATTTCACTCACTGTTTTAACACCTTTTTGTAGAATTTTCCATTAAACCTTGCCAAAGAAAATGTTGGTTGCCTCCCTCAAGCTTTAGTGCTTTTCAAGGCGACAAATATTATGTAAATTTCTAAATCGTAAATCATCGTATTCATGCAATGCACAACTTGTGCGTTTTTACTATTTGGGGTGTTGCTTTCAGTTCAGAATTTATTTGAAACAACAATTAAAGTAGTTCATTGTTCTGAGTTGGCTACTTTTGATATGTCTTTTGAGGGCATAAAATTGAAGTATTTCTCATTATAATTACAGCGCGAAACTCTTTCTTATATGTTCGTGGAAATGCTCACGAAAAAAAAGTTTCTTTCCTCATGCTTCTGTGCTTTTGGTTAGCTTATGAATATTGGATGAATTCCATTGAATACGAAACATTGAACGACAGCCTTTTAGCCGTCTTATCAATGTCATGTATGAAATCAACCTTATTATTTAGAATTTAGCAATAAAAACTGCATTTATTTGTGGCGCAAATGTCTACACCATAAATACCCAAAACCTTTATAACTAACTATATCTTTAGTCATTTTTAGTTTTGCGAGAAAATTCAAATATACCTATATATGAAACATACTAATTTTTTTGTATTAATATTAGAATGTCCAAGTTGATCTTGTTGTTGTATGACTAAATAATATGCTATTTTGCCGTTAATTACCTTTTCAAATATAATCACGTCCTTTTTCTTTCTAAAGGCACCACATTCCGTTTGATATTTCATTTAACATTGCTCCCTAAATAATAAAGTTATCTGATTATATTTTCAAAGCTCCATGTTTTGGTATGAAAAGTGTAATCAAAAGAAATCCATTATTTTTACAAAATGTTGAAGGCTTTATTTAGCATAGTTAAAGTGATTCACTTTAGGCCAAATGTGTATCGTTTTGTTCGATAACTTGTTGCCATTTTGCAAGTAATTGCATTATGCCTTTCTCATAGAAACCCTGGTGACTGGGGCAGTCGATTATCACAAGCTTCTCTTGAGGCGAATTTTTCACCAGCAAAATCATTCGCTATAGACAGGAAAAGGTGACAAATAATTTGCTGCCAGGTCCGAACTACTCGTATACAATACAGCTCATAATTCAGAGTTTGGCCGCAAGGAAGCAAATTTTAGAAGATGGTTTCCCCCCAATCCCACCAAATACGCGGTCAAATCTTCTTGACCATCAATCCTGTCTTGGATACCGTTTTCGTTGGCTTGCCGTTGTCGTTAGTGAACCACATTTCATTAACAGTCACTTTTCTCTTCAGAAATGCGTGACTTGGTTGCGATTCTGCAGGAAATCGCAGACGGAAATTAAGTTTTCTTGAGTTAACTCTTGTTCTTCTTGCATCCAGCCTTATTTAAGTGGTTCCAAACGAGTTTTTCTGCAATGTTTAGCTACTGTACAATCTATCGACATTATCGACAATTGGTCCTCCTGGGGTGCATCTTCGACATCAAAATTACCGAAACGGAATCAACAAAACCAAAATTGTTTACGATTGACTGTTACAGTATCTGGCTCATAAACACGTTTGTTTTTTTTTTTTCAAGTTTTATTGCATCATTTCTTGTACTCACAATATACAACCTTAATTCCTATTTGATATGATCAGCTCATAATTTCTGTTCAGAAAAAGTATTGATTGTTATGCCAGATGTTGGCGAGAAATTAAAAATGTTTACATATCACACTGAATTTATTTAGCAAAAAATTCATTCCGAGCGAATTATGCCAGGGTGGTGCCAAAACTACCCGAACTGACATATAGATGGCGTCAGTAGTTAAAAAAAAAATTATTTAGGTAAAAAGTGGCAACCTTATAAAACAATGTTTTAAGTTTCAAGTCGCCACAGTGTTTAGTATTTATATTTGAGCCATAACAATAAAACGATCTGAGCGAATTTGTAAACATGGACAAAATTGACCACCGTTATGTAATTCAATATTTCCATTTGAAATGTCTGAGTCCAACCAATATTAAAGCCGAGCTAGATTCTACTCTGGGAGAGTCTGCTCCTTCGTTTACGACTGTAAAGTATTGGGTAGCAGAGTTTAAACGAGGCCGTACGAGCTGCCAAGACGAACACCGTAGTAGTCGACCACCAAATGGTATTGGATGATCGGCTGAAGGTGCGTGAGCTAGCTGAAATAATAAGTATTTAAAACTGTGTTATACATTGTATATTGACCGAAGATTTGAAGATGAGAAAGCTTTTCGCCAGATGGGTGCCGCGCTTACTTTCAATAGAGTAAAAACAGCGCCGTGAAGATGTTTCAGTAGAGTGTTTGGTGATGTTTGAACGCAATAAAGCAAAAGTTTTGCGTAGATTTATAACCATGGATGAGACATGGGCCCACCACTTCACACCAGAACTAAAGGAACAGTCAAAACAGTGGACTGGAGAGGGAGAATCGTGTCCAAAGAAGGCGAAGACGGTTTTATCTGCATGGCGTCCGTCTTTTTAGATGCGCATGGGGTTATTTTTATTGATTATCTTTAAGTGTTGAAATTGTGGGAAAAAGGCCGTATTTGGCGAAAAAGACAATGCTCCAGTCTACACATCCCTTATTGCGATGGCCAAAAGTAATGAACAGTCAAAGCAGAGGACTGAGATTGGGAGAATCGTGTTCAAAAAAGACGGAGGCTGTTCTCTCTGCAGCAAGGTAATGACGTCTGGCTGTTTGGGATGCGCGTGGGATTATTTTTATTGATTATCTTCAGAAAGGAAAAACCATCAACGGCGAATATTATGCACATTTTTTGCAGTGTTTAGGTGATGAAATTATGGAAAAAGGCCGCAATTGGCGAAAAAGAAAGTGTTGCTTCATTAAGACAATGCTTCAGTTCATTTATTCATTATTGCGATGGCCAAAATTAATGAATTAAAGTTCGAATTGCTTCATCACGCACCTAATTCGCCAGATTTAGCTCCGTTGGAATATTTTCTATTTCCAAACTTGGAGAAATGGCTCGGTGGCTTGGTGATAGTTCTTACTATAAACAGCTTCTATAAATATCGTTGGAAAAAGTATATCGAACTAAAAGGAGGTTATGTTGAAAAATATGGAACATGTTCCTCTTCCTTGTTCGGTCGGCTAGTTTTGGGACCGTCCTCGTACTTTCTTTGCTTTCAAAGACGTTAATTTAGAGTTATATTTTGTCAAACGAAGGAACGAATGTATTAATCGAATTCAAACTTGGACAGTTCTAGGAATGCCTTCCAAAATTGGAACCTTTGCAAATATTTGGTAGTGGTATTGTCGTGACCATTAATGCTGGTCTTCTAAAAGCTTAAAAAAAACAAAAATTTTATTTATTTTCCATCATTTTTGTTTTAAATATCATAAAAAGTAATTTTATTTCAATAAAAAAAGAAAGAATCACATTTCCAAAAAATACGTTTCTATGGGATTATATGCAATAGTTAAAAAGTACTGAAGGGGCACCACAAAAATGTACTTTGCTCCTATAGCCATTCTATGTAAAATTCACTAATACTAATACAATTTTTACTTCATCCAGTTCTCTATTTGTACGTCTCTTCGGTGCATTTGGAAGCAGTTTTTTTATTGGGTCATGTTCCTGTCGAAAACTTTGAATAATTACTTCCAAATTCAACTTGTAATATAACCAATTGTGGTAATACCTCCTTCTAGTCACAAGTTTATTGAACTCTCAATTTCAACGATAAATTTAAATTATCGTGTAACTTCAAACATCTTGTTGTTTTAATTTTGTAATTAAATATTTAACGATTCGTTTTAATACAAATGTCTTACAACATGCCAAAAAAAAATCCAACGACGTTAGTTGTTTAGTGGACACTACCGAAATTTGTATTATTCATGATAATGACGTTGGTGTAACAACAGCGGAGGAGTCTTGGAATATTCATTCAAAAGGTTGTTGAACCACTGCTGGCTATTCATTCTTTGCAATGACAACAAATCGATAATTGAGGATATACGAGTACAAATAGATTTTTCCAAAATGTCACACTTAGCGTCTTGATGAGTGGCTTTAAGAAAATGGTATGACGCGATTGCTTTCACGGGTAAGAGTTTCGTTAAGACAGTTTGTACATCTTATAGCTGTTGTCCTTCCGGAAAACAACAAGTTACATGACTGCTTTTTTGTAAACGTATCATAATGTGGTAAATCGTGGAAATATGATTATTACAGTTTTCCCAAAATTTGGACGCAATCATATCTTTATATCAGGCATCTTCAGTGGGCTCCAGTTTCGTTGTGGTTTTGTAATTTGATTTAAAAAGTGCATCAGAAGTTTGACTTTGATTTGTGTAGATTATAAATAAGTTTTATTTCATAAATTAAACTTTCATGATTATGTTGCAGTTTTATTTTTTGCTTCGAAAATTAAAATTTATTTTTTTGAGTTTTATTTTTTTTTATTAAAAAAAAATAATGATTACTTTTCAAGCTTTATTTTTTGTTCGAAATATAACAATTATTTGTTAAGTTTTATATTATAATAAAACCCATTTATAAAGCTTATGCGTAATATTTTCGCTTTTGTGTTTCGAAATAGGCTAAAATTATGTATGTGTGCAAGGCAGGTTATGGCAAACAACTTTTAATATTTTATTATTATTCATACTTTATACTCGGCAAGGATACATTGGTTGATTATAATACTTAGTAATGAAATAAATCGATACGATTAAATTCTTGCCGATAGACACGGAATCACCCTACTGGCCCACGCGATTTTTGTCTATCTGATCCCCTAAGGATTAGGGAATCCCGGAAGGATTAGTCGAAGCACCTTTGAGATAAGAAGCATATCCCCTTGGAAAATTTCCTCAGGGCCTGCTTCCTCTCTCAGCCAAAGTACCTTTGAAGTCGCTGGTATGAAGTGAGCTTCCTCCCGGTTAGGAGTGAGGTCTATCTAGACACATCAACCCGATCGACGAAGAACAGTGATTTACACGCATTTGACAAATAAAAGTTAACATTTATGTCTTGATATTCTATCTTGATATTCTATTCTATGTCTTGATATTCTGAGAGGCAGAAATAAGATCGAAAAAATAGATCAAAAAAGTTGCATCAAATTTTGTGTAAAAAATGGAATTAACTGCTCAAAAACATTTGAAATGTTGACGGTGGCATACGGTGAGAGGACTCTGAGTCGAAAAAATATTTACAAGTAGTACAAGCTCGTTCCGGACGCCCCAACACATCAACAACCGATGAAAATGTTGAGAAAGTGAAAAAAATTGTAATGGAGAGTCGTCGAATCCCAAGTAGAGAAGTTGATGAGGATGTCGGCATATCCGTTGGCTCATGCTATGCAATCTTTTTGGAAATTTTGGGCATGAAGAGTGTGGCAGCTAAGTTCGTTCCAAAATTGCTGAATTTTGACCAAAAATAAGCCCGCATGAGCATCGCTTAGTAATTGTTGAATGACCTCAACGATGATCTAGATTTGCTTAAAAGGGTCATGACTGGTGACGAATCATGGGTACGAATATGTGGTTATGACATGGAAACCAAAACCCAATCGTGCCAATGAAAGAGTCCAGGAGAGCCAAAAAAGCACGCCAAGTTCGATCAAATGTCAAGGTTTTGCTCACTGTTTTCTTCGATTACCATGGCGTAGGAGTTCTTACCACAAGGTCGTACGGTAAATAAGGAGTATTACCTTTAAGTTATGCGTCGTTTGCGTGAAGCTATACGAAAAAAGCGCCCAGAATTGTGGAAAAAATTCATGGCTTTTGCATCATGATAATGTACCTGCTCACTCATCTTTGCTTGTGAGAGATTATTTAGCCAAAAACAAAACCGTTATCATGCCTCAGCCAACGTATGTATCAGATTTGTCTCCCTGCGACTTTCCTGTTTCCAAGATTGTAGAAACCCATGAAAGGACGGCGTTTTGCGACGATTGAGGAGCTAATCGCTGAGAGAGCTCAAGGACATACCAAAAAGTGCATATCAGAACTTCGATAATAGGAAAAAACGCTGGCACAAGTGTATTATATCTGAGGGGGACTACTTTGAAGGACATAAAATAGAAATTGATGAATAAATAAATATTCTTTGAGAAAAATGAAAATTTAACTTATTTTTTGAACACACCTCGTATGTATATGCTTTATTTGGACTCTGAGTATTTGCAGTTTTTGTAAGTGGAATGACAAATTTAGCATATTGGTTTGCTAAATAATAGCTTAAATGAAGCTTCTTTAAGCCGACCATGCAAAATTACATCTTTGGATTATGTTAAGTCCTTTAAAAATAGTTTTTGTAGCACTTCATAGGAACACGCTTTGCTTAAATTGTTAGGAATCACAAATGAAAATGAAACCAATTTTTTGCTACGGCGGTTTTGGAAGTGGTTCAAAATTGCTTCGTTGGAAGTGATAAATATGCATGAATTGCATCTATAAAATTGGTGAAGGACTTTCACTTCTTTTTTGCTGGGCGTTATTATTGCGTTTTCGAATAGAAATTATGGACAAAAAAATACGCCATATTCTTTTTTTAAATGATTATTTGCAATCCCTGTTTTCATTTTATGCGTTTAGATTTTGTTTTAGCCCTGCGGCTAAAACATGTATTTATGTATTCTGGCTAAAACATTAAATAGAGTTTATGTTACAACCATTAATTTTGTCGGAAACCGAAATAAAGAACTCCTGAGTACTGTGTAGAGTTCTGATGTTATGGGTTAATAATGACCTTCAAGTTTTTCCCATAATTGACTTTCATTTCCGTTAAACCAAAAATAAAAGTTACATTCGTAACCCGCCGCTGCCTCCATCTACTAATAGGCAACACACGGAGTTTTTTCTCTGCCATTCGGTGCTACTGTGTGTTTGTGGTGTGTCTTTTGTTTATTTGGATTTTGTTGTTTTGCAAGGAAGAATTTTTTGCCCTTCCGACCTCCAGTCCTACTCCAACTATGCCATTCCATCTGCCGCCTTCCAGTCAACAGAACACACAATTAGTTATTTGTTTGCCCAGTTAGCCATAGGATAATTCATTTTCTTTTCGTCCAATTTTTTTCTCTTCTTAATTTGTTAGCAGAATAATGGAGAAAAATGTTTGATTTCCGTTCGGTAACACTGCTGGAGAGTGTCACAGTTTTAACGCCCTTTGGCCAATATTTGTATAAAAATTACAATTTATGTTATGAATTCATGGCAGTGAACGGCAAGCGAATGGGTGAGACACCGGCTCCGGCTCCGCGCAATGGGGGAAAGACTATAATGGCCTATTAGGACAAATGGTGAGAATCCGTGGTAGGGAGATTGCAGATTAATCCAAAGTTAACAAAATATCCTCTCAACTACGATATACGATTTGCAATTTGGTTAATTAAGGATGTTATGTAGAGGAGTTCATTTTATTATTATAATTGGTTGCTTGTATTTAGAAATCTATGCGAATTATATGTGTTAAGAACATGTAGCGTTTTTGGGATTGTTGTCCAGTTATACAAGTTTCTTTACTTTCAATTCAATTGCTCAAAATTTCAATTTTTCTGATGAATGGTTTTCGGGTTATTGGAAAAATTATGATTTGATGGTTCCAAAGCGTGTCCCACCAAGAACGCAAGATTTAAATTTGGCGCCATTCGAAGTGTCATTGTTTGACATTTGAACAATTGTTATTGTTTGCTAGTAGAAGGTACGACGTTAGTAAAAATGGAGTGCTACACGAATGAACAACACATTCTCATTGTGAAATTGTTTTACTAAAATGGTGAAAGTTTTGCGGCTACAGTTCGCAAATTGCGATCAATTTGGGGTCACAATAATGCTCCAAAAGAATCAACTGTAAAGAGATTAATGGATAAATTTGCCAAACCGGGGTCTGTTAGTAATGTAAAGACAACAACACGCCTCCGACAAGGTCGATCGATCGATGTCGCAGCTGTACATGATGATCCACCTCAATTCGATACCGAGATCAGCAAATTGGTGTCTCAAAATCCACTATGCAGTGAATTTTGACGAAAGTTCAATTGACACATGAACTGAGGCCAGCTGACCATGAACAGCGAAGAGAGTTCGTTAATTGGGTATTGGTCTTGATGGTTTCATCGATAGGCAGAATTGTCGCATTTGGGGTGAGGAAAATCCTCGAGTGATTCATGAGAAGCAAATGCATCCTCAACGTGTCACTGTGTGGTGTGGATTTTTTTTTTTTATGAAAATGAGGCATGTCAAGCGCAAACAGTCAATGGTGTTCGGTATCGTGAAATGATAACCAGTTTTTTCGTGCCTAGAATTGAAGAAATGGATGTGGAGGGTATGTGGTTTCAATAAGACGGCGCAACATGTCATACAGCCAGAGGAACAATTTAATTGCTACATTAGTCATCTAAATCTTGCGTTCTTGTTTGGACACCCTTTATTTTTTGACTATTTTTTTTATTTGTTTTTATTTGCAGAAATTCAGCGTTTGCCTGTAAGTGTTCTCAAAAATATTTGATCATATTTCAGATCTATATCTCATTTTTGTGCTATATTTATGTCCTATAGATGGCGTTTGAATATATGTGTGTCCGTTTGTCTTTGTGTTGAATATAGTTTGCAAAACCACTTATTAGATTGAGGTGCAACTACGCTAAGTAGTTTTATATGTATCGGGATTGGTTTCTAGTATAGTATGGCGAACATACATTAAGCATTAAAACACAACATTAAAAGTCATTTTATATTTTGTGTTATTTTCTGATTTGTTCTTTGCGCTACTTTCTGCAAAAGAGTGCGTGATATGTTAACGGTGATTTAAACTTTGTTAATTAGCGGGCCTGATCATACCGATAAATGTCATAAATAATTAAAACTTTTAGCAAACTTCAAATCGTCGATGACAATGCGTTAGACATATTGGATAAAATTTCAAATTGAATTAAGAAATTAATTATCAATTATCGGAATTATCTATGAAAAGTTAAGTGATTTTTTTCAAAAACTATAATTTAAACAACGACATTGTCCGTCCTGTATTCTGATTGTAAATATTTCATGTATTTAATCATTTCATTAACATCCAAGACAAATTAAAATATTTGACTTTTGTTAACCAAGTCGTGGAAATGGCATAAATTAAAAAAAAACCGTCCAAGATTATGATGGCTTGTAGAATATCAATTTTCATGTTTGTAAAGACATTATAAAGCGAGTTTTCTGCTAGCAAAACCATTAGCTATAGACAGTTACAGGAAGTAATCAGTTGGTGACAGATCTGTACTGTGAGGTGGATGCATAAGATCATTCCAACTGCAAAAACTGTTTGAGTAGCCCGGCGTAAACCGGGCGAACTTAACAACGTGAGCTATAGATAACTAGAGCCACCTATTGGAAAAATTATGGATTTGTTTTTACTATACCTTATGTGTGTATGGCCTGATTTCGATATTTCTGGATGGTATAATCATCAGTATAATTTCAATATATCCTGAACGGGTACTAATATCTGAATTTTAAATTAATCATTACCTTAGGTCTTTGCCTTATAACCGACCGCACCAGTTTAATTAAAAAGCTTAATATTTTTTTAGCTTATTGTTTCATCGATTTCTTAATACAAATTTTATATTTGAAATATATTTGAAAAATTGAAGCAAAGAACTTGAGGGAAAAAAGGTCGATTTCGGATTTTTTTTCGTTTAAATATAAAACAAAATAAATTTTAAATATGAACATTTTGAAATTTCGAAAATAATTTCAGTTCCGTTTCACCCAATAAGCAATCTATTTCAAATCATTATTATTTCCAAACAAATTTTAACACAAATTAAAGAAGTTGATTCTGGTGTCCTTTTTTTTGTTTATCTATCAATCTGTTTGTTATAATCACAGAAAGATGGTTTAACCGAAATTTGAACTGACTTGAAGCATGAACGTGGTTATAGCGCATCCTGCAAAGTGTACCCGCAATATTATTTCTATGTTTTTAAAACAGTCTAAAGCCTGATAATCCACATAAATTCCTTCTTTACATATAGTTTTAAATATGTGAAATTTTGTATTTATATAAAACTATATTTTGTATTTGTTGTTTAAATTTATAAGCCTTTAATAATTTTCAGTTTGTGTCTGACAATATGAGTGACAGTTTGGCGCAGGAAGCGTCAGAGATAGAGAAACCAAGAGTTCCGGCAGAAACGGCGGATAATGCGAAAAAAGAACTGGAAGTATCAAGCACAAATGGTAGTAAAACTGTTGAACAGTCAATAGACGGCGACGACATGGATGTTACAACAAATGAAACTGCAGAAGAAGAAACAGCGGAAGGGAAGAAAAGGGTATCAACTATTCCCAACGAAGATAGCGTGATAGAGCAGAAAGGAACGGAGTTAGCAACCCTAACGAAAGAAGAACATGTCGCGGGAATCGAATCGTCAGAAACTGCCCAAAATTTTATAGGCAATGACACAAAATCAACAGATGTTCAACCTCTAGAAGTGACAGGTGCCACTAAGCTGGAAGCGCTACCCAATGATGGCCAATCACTCGTACAACCAACACCTGAGACCTCCAAGTCAATTAAGTCGAAAGATGAAAAAACCTCAATGCCGGACACTCAATCATCCGAAACGACAACAGCAGCAACTGAACCTTCCAAAGACGATTATGCCGATCATGTTACCTACAACGAAGACGGCACCGCCATTTATACAGATCCCAAAACTAAATATCAATACAAGTGGTGTACCAAAGCCAACAACTGGACGCCATGTGAAACACAGACCACCTCAGATGCCTACGAGAACGAACACTACAAATGGTGTCAGCAAACACAAAAATGGATACCCAAACAAACTCAGGTCACCGAGACCGAACACTACAAATGGGATGCCGCAAAAAATCAATGGATACCAAAGGTGAAAAATGGCAGCCAAACTAATTCTACCGACATTGTCTATGAGGTGGACGAACATGGCCAGCGTACGTACACAGATAAGGATGGGACCGCATATTTTTGGGATGCGGATAAAAACGCGTGGTTCCCTAAAATCGATGAAGACTTTATGGCTCGCTATCAAATGAGTTACGGGTTCATCGACAACACAAGTGAGTCGGAAAAGGCGAAACGGCAACAAGAACTGGAGGCAGTTAAACGCAAGCAAGAGGAGTTGCAAAAGCTCACAGAGGAAGCCATAACTAATGATGCGGCTTCCAAAGCTGCTGTGGGCGGTATAAAACGTAAGACTCAACAGGAGCCCCCCAGTAAGTAAAGATGTTTACTATTGCGAAGCCCATGTTCATTGTCTCATTTGCACAGAGTGGTTTGATATGGATCCTACGCGCAATACCAAAGTATACGTGTCCAATTTACCCCTGGACATAACACTAGACGAGTTTGCCGAACTCATGAGCAAATGTGGTATGATTATGCGTGATCCTTTGACACAGAAGTATAAGCTGAAACTCTACACTGAAGCTGATGGCCAGATAAAGGGCGATGGATTATGCGATTACATTAAGGTGAGTAAAGAAACATTTTCCATTAGTTGTTCTTAGTTTGATATTTGCACCTTGGCAATTCATATCCACACTTTTAGACTAATAATACGAATTGCATGCACAAAGTCCTACTATCCTACCAGCTAAAAGAACATAGTTTGGTGCAAATATTTCTTTGAATTTGGTGGTTTTATCCATTCTGTTTTTGGTTTGAATTCAAATTATTTTGTATATTATTTTATATTCAAACAAAGTTTTGTCCTCTATATCAGTTTTGTGAAGTGACAGCTTTACTAATTGAATATATAATCGTATTAGAGATATTGCAATCGCAAAAACTGAGAAAAGCAACGATAACGTAGAATTGATAATGGTGAAAAGAATAAAAAATGACAAATAAACGGCTGTGTTTACAAGTAAAATGACCTAATTTGGAAGTTATTGATTTGAGGTATGATGAGATTACCAAGAAATCGGTAAAATGATAGGAAAATCTGTAGTCTGGAAATCATAAAAATTGTGCAGGATTGTTAATGACGTAACATTTAACAGAATATTTTCTTGCTTATATAAATATTTAGTAATACAGGGTGGCCCAAAATGACCGAAGTTGTGTGAATTGCTTATAACTTTTCATTTAAGACATATTTTTTTAATTTTTTTTTTTTAATACAGTAAATTTATGGGGAATATTTTTAGATTAGTTATTAAAAATGATATCCCGCAAGTGGTGGCCATTTTCTGCTTCGCACAAATGTGCTCTTTCCAACACATTTTCCATGACCTTTCGTAAAATTTCCGGTGTTATGTTGTTAATTTCGTCTCGAATATTGGATTTTAATTCGTCAATAGTCCTGGGCTTATTAACATAAACTTTCCCTTTTAAATAACCCCGAAGGAAAAAGTCTGGAGCGGTTAAATCCGGGGAACGCGGAGGCCAATTAAAATTGCTTGTACGCGAAAAGAGCCGTTGTGGCCATATTTTCGGATGGTTTTCCACGGCTGGCCTTACAAAATTTTCCAACATGGCCCGATATCGATCAGCATTGATGGAAATGGCAACACCTCGTTCATTTTCAAAAAAATATGGGCCAATGATTCTTTCTGAAGAAACACCGCACCAAACAGTACACTTAACTGGGTGTAATTGTCGTTGATGAAGTACTCTCGGGTTTTCCGTAGCTCATATCCTACAGTTTTGCTTGTTAGCGAACCCATTTAATTGGAAATGGGCTTCGTCACCCATAACTAAGTTATGAATAAAATTAGGATCCTCTTGTGCTTTTTGCTGGAAATAAATTGGATAGTCAAGTCGTTGCTGGTAATCTGTCGGTTTCAATTCTTGGACAATTTGAATTTTGCATGGAAACATTCTTATGCTATGCAAAATTCGAAAAATTCAAAAAAAATTGAATTTTTTCCAAGAATATTTTAAGAACCATAAACTTTATCTTCAAAATTAGCGTGGCTAAGAAAGAATGTCATATATATGACCAAGTTTTATACTGAGTTAATTTTGCAACTGACGATGCTTGCATTCCATAGACTCGTAGACGATATATTCACTTATCGTTAGATAAATTGGTGTGTCAAGAATGACTTCTTCTTTTTTTTTAATTTTTCGATAACAATGTTCATTAACACAAATTTGCATAAGTTAAAGTGAAATCATTAAAGAAAGAAAGAAAAAGGAACCATCAAACGTTGCTGTTAATTTAAAAATAAATGAGAGAAATATCCGAAAAATTGTGGAAAGCCTATTTTTCAAAAGGTGGATTTAGATCTGGCATGAGCAAGATTTCCCTACTAAACACATTTCTCTCATTTGTAACACCTGCAGTCCATAGTTTGAACAACGATGTGCCGACTAATCATCAAATAAGCGGGTGTTCCAGGAATGCATAGTATATCGACCTAGGCCGTTTCTACAATGTATACAGCTATCGTTAAATATTTTTCAATAACCATTTCCGCAGTTGTACGCTAGCACCACCTATTACTTTAATTTAAAACTTAATTCGTAAAACATATGACAAATTTTCGAAAATGCCTCCTCGCAGTTGCAGTTAGTTGCCTATAGTGCTTTCAACATATCGTACATGCAGACGAATGGATATTCTTCAATCGCCATAAGACAATCAAAATGATTGATCATATTTATTAAGATTCTCATTTAACGGATAGTGTATACGGCAAACATTTCGATACATCGACACAAAATAATATATATATATTTGATGGGGCTTCAGAAGAGCGTTTCCAACTGTTACAAACAGAATGACGAACTCAATATATTGTCATCCCATGTATCGGTGGATAAGAAAACATTAAATTGTTATAAAATCTCTTTTCCTTTAAGAATTATGTTGAATTTCGAATCATTAAATCATTTTATAAATTGGTAATATCTGGTGCACCACCTGTACAGCGAAGTAGATTCAGATTCATTAGATCAACTAAAAATCCGCAACTTGTAGTTCCTCTTATATCAGGCTCTTCTATATTCTTAAAATCATTTACGGTGCGCATCTGCAGAGCTTGGAATCGGCTCCCTCTGCATCTACGAAATTTTGCTTATTCAAATCAAGGTTTCCAACACAAATATATTAGATTTGCATTAAGTGAACTTCAGTAGCCTATTTTACATTATGAACTCATTATCGGCACTTGGTTTTTCGTTTTTGTTTGCTTAGTAAACGTATTTGGTTGGGGAACCATAATATAAACTTTGCTATTAACATTTAAATTTACATCGTTTTTATCTTTATTTTAATATTATTATTTTTTATTTTTTCTTTATTTTTTTTTATTTTTATTTATTTTTATTTTTATTTTTTTTTTATTTTTTTTTTATTTTTTTTATTTATTTTTATTTTTTTTTTTTTAATGTTTAATATTGTATTAAAGAATTTTGTATTTTATTTGTGATGTTATAAAATTGGCCTTCTTGGCTTTCCTGCATCACGATGTATGAATAAATGAAATGAAATGAAATGAATAAAATACAGCCCTTGGTCAAATCCTCCAAGCTTTTATTTGGGGATTTTAAAACCATATATTCGTAGTGCAGCTGGTCCCTTAAATGCCCTCGGAAATGTCTAATTTTCGAATATTTTTCCAAATTGAAATCGATAGAAGGCAACTAAAAATACTATTGAACGATGAAAATTGTCTTGCATGAGAACCTATCATTTAAATTATATTTTAAAAATTAATGTGGCTATGAAAGAATCTTAACTAAAACCCTAAATCCCAAATTTCATTATATTCTGTTCGGAAAGTTAGGTACATTTCCAGCATAAGTAACATTTGTTTTCATACCTTCTTGCAAGGGTGAAGATATACTTCGTGTGATACAGCATAAAATGTTGACCTTGAAGGAAGTATTTATAGTCGTAAGAGCCATGTGGGTGCGTTTGGTTTAGAATCTTAATGGTTCTTGTGAACCTTAATGACTCTTCTTAGAACTTAACGTAGTCAAATACTGTACCTTATTGTGAGCGGAGATTGTAAATAGGCGATGTTGTTCCGACCTTTTTTCATCCTTACAAAATTACCGATTTACAGGAATTTAACCTTTCTCCGTTTTCTCCCGTTTTCTTAGAATGCTGTGCACTTTTATAATGGTACAACAACTATTGTACTGTTGCACTGAAGTCATTACGATAGGTGATTTAAGTACAAGGTCCAATATAATAAAATGTACATTTGAAGCAACGTTATTTTTTAATGAATATACAGGGTGTCCGTCGGGAAGGTATAATACTTTGTTTTGCCAACTTTTTGGTAAACATTAGCTTTGACAGTTCATATTTGGCATTCGTGAAGTAGAGACATGGCAAATTTATTATGGAAAAATATTCGACAAACCGATGTGTTTTAATCGTTAAAGCATTTTATCAAAATCAATCATTGATTACTGTGACGATGAGAAAGTTACGTGAAATTTTTGGGAGAAACAACGTGCCAACAAGACGTGAAGAGGGTCTGTAGCTGATAGGGCCAATTATGGACCATAACGTATAGCAAGATCTGCTGAAAATATTACTGCTGCTCAAGAAAGTGCTCAAAACAATCCATCAACCTCAATTCGACGCCGTGTTCAGGAGTTTGGTCTTCAAAGAACACTTTGTATGTTTTTAGTCCTAAAATACGGAATTATAACTTTAATTGGAATTGACAGCTACTCCATAATATAACGAAAAATTTAATAACAGATTAAATGGTAAAAGTTAATAACTACCAGTACTTTTTTTTAAGATTTATTTGACCAAGCAATTGAGACACAATATAAGTAATGGCTCAAAAAAAGCAAAGAAAAAATAATAATTTTAGCGATAATCATTTCCCAGTTCAGAATGTAAAAAAAGATAATGAACTATCTGACAACAATATCAAATTAAAAAGAGGGTTCAAGCGGATAATTATAGATGAGAAATATCATTGAAATGCGCAAGAAGTCTCTTTTTGTAAGTGTTTTGGGATGAAGAACAATTTTTAATGTATTTAAAAGTTTGTTAGACTGTCTGGCTATTCTTAATTGAAAAGATTTGTTCATATAATATTTTGTATTATGAATAATTAATTGGTTAGTGAAAATTGGTCGGGTAAATTTAAATAATTCTGCAAGAAACAGGAGTAATTGAGTTTAAATTTAATTTTAATTTTTAATTTAAATAAAAAACAAAAGCAACGAACGAATAACTACAAAATTAGGAAAGAAATAACCTAAAAATTGTATCACAAACGGAGACACGTGCACAATTCGACGAAGATAGAACAGATAACGTATAGCACGATTAAAGGATAACTGGATTTTCGTTATATTGCTCTTAACTGTACCGGCATATATTACGATACAATAATTTATATGCGACATTATTAAACCATGTACTAGTTTTTGTTTAACATGAAGGAGAATTGTTAAATCGAAATTATATAACCGCCGAAGGGTCATATTCACGCGCGAAACTACTCTATCAGTATGCAAATCAAATGACAGCTTATCATCAGTTATAGTGCCCAAACATTCAATATTGCGCACAAATTCAATAGCTATCCCATTGTGTTGTAAATTCAATTCAATTCACATGGATGGGAAGCAAACAACATGGTTTTTGTCTTAGACAGATTCACTTTAAGTTTACTTGAGAACATCCATACAGAGAGACATTGGAACACATCCTCAAGTTTTGCTTGAATAAAGTCATTATTGTGGTGACTTCCATTGAAAAGTAGTTGAACACCATCAGCATACGCAGCATCCAACCTACCAATCAGATCATTTAGGTACAAAATGAAACGCATAGCTCCAAGTACTAAACCTTGCGGGACATTACTTCTGATTGGCGCTACGTTCGACGTCACAGCATTAAGACACACGCATTGCATCCTATCACATACATATTAATATATAAGTTTACATGCATTTCCCTTAAAGCTGTACAATTGCGAAAGCTTCTTTATTAGATTGACGTGATCGACTCTGTCAAAAGAGTTTCTTAAATCTACAGAGATTAGAATACTAACACACATTAGTTCACACACATGCATTATAACACGCTATGTGATACGTGTAAAATTCATGCATTTTCTTATTTAAAATTTTTTATTTTAATTTTAATTTTTTAATTTGAATTTTTTATTTTAATTAAAAATAACTCGACAAGGGCACCTCCAAAATACGGGGTGGCGCAATAGAACGTGCATATTTAAAAAATATATTAAAAAATAAATACAAAAGGTATGGTTAAAATAAATCTAAATCATTGTAGAGTAATAAATGGAGTTTATTTTTCAAAAATAACATCATCTAAATGGTGACCCTCTCTACGACGGTACTCCTCTAACCGCAAACGAAAATTATTGAAAACTTTCTTCAGTAATACTGGTGTAATGGCTGCCATTTCACCACGGATATTCTCCTTGAGCTGAACGATGTTTCTTGGATTATTACTGTAGACTTTGTGTTTGAGGTATCCCCACAAAAAAAAGTTAAGAGGCGTCAAGTCTGGACTACGTGGGGGCCATGGGATATCACCTCTTTTCGAAATCAGTTTACCAGGGAACATCTGCTTCACCACCGCCCTGGAGTCATTTGATGTGTGACAGGTAGCTCCATCTTGTTGGAACCAAGTTCTGGAATTCACTATTCTTCAACTTTCAATTTCTGGAGTCAAAAATCCGTCCAACATCTCAACATAGCATTCCGTATTAACCGTGACGTTTTGGCCCCGCGCATTTTCGAAGAAAAAAGGACCAATTATTCCTCTGCCAGAGATTGCTGCCCATAGTGTCACTTTAGGACTATGCAATGGTTTCTGGTGTTTGATTTTGGGATTTTCATTGTTCCAGTAACGACAATTTTGACGGTTTACGAACCCATTCATAAGGAAATGAGCCTCGTCAGTGAAAAGGATATTGTCAAAATTGGAAAATCGATTAAGCATTTCATCAGCAAATGCGAGCCTTGCTATGAAGTCAGACTCTTTCAATTCTTGTGAAAGCGAGGGTGGTGGACCACTTTTGACAAGCTACAGCTCATACCGTTTTTTGAAACTTACTAGATTTAGGCTTTCAAAGTTCGTCCGGTGAAGAAAAACCGCATAGTTATTTGTTTTTTTCGTTCTTTTTATTTTTATGCTGTTTTTTGTTACTTATAGTTCTTAGGTTTATATTTTTAAAATTATTTATGTTTGACTATTTCGATAATATTTTATTTTTATTATATTGTATTGTATTTCATTAAGTTTAGTGTAGATTTGTTTTCAATTTGTCGACTTTTTTTTGTGTTTAATTTCGAATTGAAACAAAATCATTGAATTAACACTTAATACACATTGTTCATATTATACGGTGTCGTGTTTTAGTTGTCGCATGTTGGTGTAGAAAAATCAAGGCCAAATCTTAAAATATACCATTTAAATAATAATAATAATAAAAAGTTAATAACTTACAATTTGAGGTAATTAAAAAAATCGTTACATTTTATATATAATCGTATTAATATATATATATCATTTAAAGCTTAAAAATAAAAGTAACTTTTCGTTTTGGCTTTATTTTTTCCTTTTTTTTTTTCTTCTTCTTTAAATACACATTAAAAATATTTGTAGAAAAGGGGGATTTCAGTTTGTTTTGCAGGGAGTTAACACAAAATAATTCATAAAAACATACATATCTATATTTAAGATATTTGTATTGCGTAAGATTACTTTTACATTCTATAAAAAATTGTTTGTGCAATTGGGGTATTTTTTGTAGACTTAAAAGTATATTTTTTTTGTATGGCTACTTTAGTGTTTTCTTGCTCTTGTTTTTGTTATTAGCAGTGCTTTTTTAGAAAAGGGAATTAAAAACTTGAATCCTAGGAGTTCTTCTGTTTATAATTAATTTACGTTTTGAATATTCGTTTGTGTGTTTTTTTAGATTTTATGATGAAATTAAAAATCGTACTGCCGAAATAGTTACTGATCGCTGTGGGATTTGTTTGAACATTATTAAGGAATTATGATTAAGTGGAGAGCCTCGAAATACTTTGTGGGTACATAGGTTGTAGATAAAGATTTAAGGATAGGCAATTTTCCAGGACAGTCAATTTAATTGTGTCGGTATTAAAAAACAGCTGTAGCTACGAAAGTTTTCGTATTCAAGTTTGTGGTGTAAAAATTCAATTTTTAAACGAAATAATTTGAAAGATATGACATATTTAGATTTTCGAAATTGTACTAACTGAATAAAACTTTCTCCTCTTTCAGTAAATTATCCATCCTAGAAGGTATACTGAGTAATATGTTTTGCCATTTGCTAAAACTTTATTGAATGTTATGAGGAATATTTTTTACCGTAAAAAACTTTTGCTGAAGTTAAAATTATTGCTTATTAAGTACAATTTCCCATAATAAAACTGGAAGATTAAAAGGATCGTTAGGATTTGGTAATATTATTTCTTTTAGAATATCAGAATAAATTCTAGAATAAAAAAAGTCACTAGCTGTTGTTGGTAAGCTTATGCTAAATCTTAAAAGTTTCTCGTTTTACTAAGTGGCCAATTGCATAGAATTTAAATATCCTGGAAAGGCTTGCTAAAACTGTAACTTTCTTGTTAATTTAAAGTTCAGAAAAAAGATTTATTTAGGGAAAGCTGTTGATGAAGCTCAAACATTAAATGTATTCCATTATAAAAGTTTCAGATGGATACTATTAAAAATTCGATTGCAAATCCACACTCTATCCAACGGAAAGTTAGAAAAATGACATTATTCGTTTACAACGAATTCTCCTCGTCCTCCCACTTTAATCATAAATCCCAGTCGTTTTGGAGGAAAAATACATTATTTTCGGTTTAAAATATATTTAAATGGTGCATTTCATGTAGTTTTAATTGTTGTTTGTTTTTGTTTTTTTTTTCTTTCGTTAAAGATATGTATATATACATTTTTATGTGTACTTTAAAAAATATTTTTTTCAAATATTTCCTCACATTGGGTATTTTGGCATTTGACTTTTGTTTGATTGTTTCATTCATAGTGATTTCTTGAAATTATCGCTCAACTTAAAGAACAGCGCCTTAGCGCAACAGAACTGACAACTTTGACAGTTGTGTGTCAAGGCTTTGTAAGCTAGATAGGGCAATTTAAGTGCTGAAGAAAAAACAAATACTTTTACAATATTTTTCGGTTTGAGAAATTTGTTAATACTATAGTATGTAGTGCACTTAAAGTGTAAAGGAGGACTATCCATCAGCATAAGAAAGAAGAGATGTATTCAAATGTCAACAAAACCAAACATAATCAACCAATTTCGTTTGAGTATAAACATTCTTTTTGTTTTTTGTTTCGAATTTAATGAAATTTAACTGGTAAATTTTTAAATCTGAGCTCTTCTCTTTGATTTTGAAATATAAAAAATGTTCAAGAAATCCAACGTATTATGTTTTACAACTCTCTTATACATTAGAGGAATTTCTCTTTATAATTCGATTGCGAGAACGAGAAAGAGTGAGAGAGTAAAAGTGGATGAACTTTTCGAAAGTATTCGTTAGACTATTTCTTAGGTCTATTGGCTTAAGCCGCATTATTGGCATTTAGCCTTGCCATTTGCTCTCGTTGAAGTTTTTCCTTTTGCCTTTGTCGTCTCTTCTCCAGAAATTCTTTACGCAGTTCTGGTGGCAGGGAGTTCAAACGATTCTTGATGGTGTTGGCAATTTTTGTTTTGGATTCTTCTTGGCGAGCTTCTTCAATGCGTCTGGCTTGTTCCAGTTTTTCTAGACGCTCTTTTTCCTCCTGTTCTTCTATGCGTTTTCTCTCTTCTTCCCTGGCCCGCGCTTCTTGTTCCACTCTTTTCTGTTCTTCTTCTTGTTCAAGCCTGCTTTGTCTGTCAGCCTCTTCAAGTTCTTGTTTGATGCGCAACTCTTCCTCCTCAATACGTCGTTGTTCCTCTTCTAAACGTTTGATCTCTTGCTCTCGTTTACGCTGTATTTCGGCACGCTTTCTTTGTTCCTCTCTGAGACGGGCTATTTCTTGCTCTTCTACACGCCTCTCTTCTTCTAGTCTCTCGAGCCGTAAACGTTCTTCCTCTTCATCAAGTTTTTTCTTTAATTCTGCCTGCCGTTGTTTCTCCTCCTCTTCCATTCGCTTTCTATTTGCTTCGTCTTGCAAACGTTTGCGCTCTTGCTCTACGGCCAACTGGCGCGCGCGTTCATCTTCAATTTGTTTTAGACGTTCTTCGTATTCTTTGCGTCTTTGATCTTCCAACTGTTTGCGTTCTTCCTCCTGTTTGCGTTCTTCTGCCTTTTTACGTTCATATTCCTGCCTTTGGAGTTCTTCTTTTCTGGCTCTTTCTTCCTCTTCTTGTTTGTGTATTTTTTCCAAGTAAGCTTTTCTTCTTCTTTCCTCTTCTTCGTCTTCCATGCGTTTTCTCTCTTCCGATTCCTTTTGCTTTTTCAATTCTTCGATTTCCTGCAACTTATGTTGTTGCTGTTGCTCTTGCAATTGTTTCTCACGTTGCTGTCTTTGGATCTCAGCTTCATTTTCTCTTTGGCGAATTTCATCCAACTCTCTTTGTTGCTGCTGCTGTAGTAGCTGTTGTTGTCTTTGCCTCAATTTCTCTTCTCTCATGCGACGTTTCTCTTGGACCCTTTCCTCACGCTGTCTGCGCAATCGCTCTTGTTTCTCACGACGCATTTTCTCTTGGCGCTCCTTCTTGCGTTGCAAACGTCTCAATTCTTTCTCACGTTGTCGCTGTAGCTTACGATCAATCGAAGTACGTCTGCGGGGATTCTGCTGTCTCCTTTCAGCATTTTCGGGCAATGGGGTGATTACCTCATGGGGAGCGATTATTTCATTATCGTTGGTATTTGCTGGAGGTGGATAGAGGGTGGTCGTACGGAGTCGTGGATGTCTCGTGGGGTTGTAGTGTGGTTGTATGTCGTTGGGGTGTGTGGTTGGCTGCTCTTGGTGGTGCGGGTAGTTGACGTCATTTTCATGCTGCTGTGATGGGTGTTGGGGGCGTGGACGGCGACGACGATTGTGACCGGGACGAGTGGGAACAACCATTTCTTCGTTGCTGCCATCGGCTATCACGCGACGATTGTACCTAAAATTGAAGAGAGAGAGAGAGACATTTTATAACAAAATGCTTATTAAATTAATCTAAAGAGGTTATTTTCATAAATTTTATAAATTTCACAAACTTCATGAATTTAAAAATGTCATAATTTTCATAAATTTTTTAAATTCAATATCTTTCACCAACTTCATATATTTTGCGAATTTACAAAATGTCATAAATTTCACGAATTTTATGAATTTCATAAATTTCATTATAATTTCCACAATTTTGCTAATAATTTAGCACAGTAAGATTAAACAAATATTTAATTTATCATATTTTGAATGTGATTAAGTTAAGTTAAAATTTAAGTAAGATTTTTGATTTATTTTATTGTTTTTCTAAATTAAAAGTGTTAAAGTGACTGACTGCATCCCTTAATATCTTGATAACGCTTTAATCATAATGCTTTAACTTAAAAAAATGCTTTCATTACAACCCTGAGTGATTCAAATAAGAGAAAAACTAAACTATAAAATAAATCAACCATTTCAAGGTGGAATCAGTAGGCTTGGCCTTAAAAATACTCGACGAATATGATCTGCGAGGCAATAAGATACGTGTACAGCGAGCTCAATTTCAAATGAGAGGCGAATATAATCCAGCTCTTAAACCCAAGAGGAAAAGAAAGGACAAGGAGAAGTTGGCCAAAATCAAAGAGAAGTATGTTTGTCCATTCCGAAACAATAACGAATATGATATTCTCTACACCTTATTTACTATTCAAGACTTTTTGATTGGAGACCGGAGAAAATGCGGGGCGAACGGTCCAAACATGAGAAAACGGTTATTATTAAAAACCTATTTCATCCGGATATATTCGAGAAAGAGGTGCAACTCATTTTGGATTATCAAAATGATCTAAGGGAGGAATGCAGTAAGTGTGGCACCGTAAGAAAGGTCGTTATATATGATGTGAGTAGAGCCTATAGAAACAAAGTTAAACGTATAAAGTATTCCAATACTTTTCTTTCTGCGAAAGCGTCATTCTGAAGGCGTGGCCCAGGTGAATATGTCATCGCCCGAAGAAGCTGATCTGGTGATACAAATGATGCATGGCCGCTACTTTGGCAAACGTCAGTTAATAGCCGACCATTGGGATGGTAAAACAAAGTACAAGTAAGTCCACTATGTAAGAAAACGATAGATTTTATTGCAAAATTCAACAATAATTTTCCTTTTTCAGAATTGAAGAAACTGAGGAAGAAATTCAAAAGCGTCTTAACAAATGGGATCAGTATTTAGAAACGGATGAACAGAGGTCTCTCAAGCAAACGAAAGAACAAGATACGGATGAAAACCAAGAACCACAAGATGATAGTGGAAATTCTATTAAATCTACAACTTTTCAGGCTGATGTTAGCGCTTAACTTCAATGTTTGTAATTTATTATGAAAATCCATAATGTTTTGTCTCCTCTTGCATCAAAACTTCTAAACAATTTTGTGAATAAAAGAAATTCCTATTAAATGTTAGCTCTTCATGAATTTCTGTAAGTTTGCAAATTTCTTATATGCTTATGTTCAAAATAATTTAAGTGGTCTTCTTACCTTCCTTTTCCTTTACGATCGATAACTTCCAATATCACTTCGTTGGCCAATTGATTTGGGTAGGTGGCGTTCCAGCGATGATATACCTTATGACGATTCTTTTCACTAACCTTCGGCATTTTGTGCTGGCATATAAACCGGTGTTTATCTACACACGTACGTGATGACCATCTAAATGAGTTGGATGATTGGAAATGAAATAAAGAAAAGTTGCGTTAAGAGAGTGGGGGAGAAAAATGTGTAAAAATGTAAATGCACAAAACTGTTTCGAGTTTATTAGTTAGCCTGCCGTGAGCAAATAATTTATTGTAATTGCAATGTAATTCTTGCCGACCCCGAGAGTTAGAAATAGTCTGTCAGCTTTCCATTTATTCAAATCATAGTGTGAATATTTCACCATCGTCGTCGTCATTTCTCACTCGTCAATTAAGATATCCACCTAGTATTTCATTAACAATTGACACCAGTACGTTTGCAAATATTGCAAAAATGTAATGCAATGCATACTTACAGTTTGTTTAATATTGTGTTTATATAAGTTATGAGTACGAGTGTTGTTAAGGACGACTCAGTAATATGGCAGAAAAGTAATGATACAGTCAGTATATAGTGATGACATGCTTACTTACTTGTATTTCATTTGTGGATCAAAAACGGCGCAATGATTTTCCAAAGGCTCACTGAAAATTGAATAAAAGAGAAGATATTTTAGCTAAAGCAAACTTTGGGGTTTTATTTATTGGAATTGTGACTCTTTATAAGCCTTTATCATATTTTATGATTTAGTTCCCCATTATTTGGTTTCCTTTTTTTTATAATTTCTAAGAAAAAACTGTATAGAATCGCAAAGAAACTGATCAATTCGGCGGCACCAGATAAGCAGGTGGATGCGGTGAGTCATCTGTGCTCTAGTTCTTAGTTCGAATAAGGCTTTGATCTGTGGATTGGTTAGTGTTTGGCAGCTATTTGAGGTTACATTTAAGACCAGGATATAGCACAGCAATTTTAATGATTTTCCCGCTTGCTATAGCTTTCATTTTATTCATATTTAAAAGAACTTGAAAAATCGATATCAGGATTTTTGCTGCCTTAAATTTTTTATTTAGTATTTTTCGAAATTTCCATTTTCATAACAATTTTTAAATTGTGCTAATTGCACGTTTTGCAACACTGCTTTTACATCTTTACTCTTATTAGACATCTTAGATTCTAAGTATCTTAAGATGCAATTTGTTTCAAGACGTTTTAAGTCTTTTGAGCCCTGTCTATCTACCTGGACCTTAACGAAAATTTGTCACTAGTAATATTTTAAACTTGGGCAAAATTCATAAATCAACTGGTATATTCGGTGCAAAATTTTCTATTTGACAAAACTGACTGTTTTAACTGTAACATAATATTTTGTATCGCTTAACACAACTCATAGGATTGCGGCACGCCTGGTACCTCAAAATGTGTCCGCACAAATTCACGGAAACTTACTTGTAGTATCAACTTAACCTCAGACCAGCTAGGCTTAATATTTCGTAGCGATTAATATAACTCTTGAAATTGGAGCAATTGCTTCAACCCTTCCTCAACGCGCTGCAATATTAGACCAAATTTGTCAATTCATTTATACTAAATGAAAACACTCATCTGAGATCCACAATACAGAGTATGCAATCTTCACCGTCGTAAAAATTGATGTAGACGTAAATAAGCCCGTCCGTCCACGTTCCTGTTGAAGGAAAAATGGAGTCCATTTCGTTTGAGGTAGAAGCTTGAAATTTTGCAAGAAAACGTTACTTTTTAATACGTGGACTAAATTCGAAATTAGACAAAATCGATGCAATAGAATATCTGAACCTATCACTGGACAAATTGACTTTTTTTTCTTTCGAAGTTTTCAATAATTTCCATATTTATTCGTTAATTAAAAACAATATAGGA
>JAHXMU010000208.1:309685-327874 GCA_019455685.1 Philornis downsi
TTTTTTTTGTCAAACTTGATTTTTAAACTACCGAGAATATTGTTTGGGTTTGATCGTTGGTTCAGGATTATCGATGTCCATACGGCCTTGTTTAGCATCAGAAAACCATCGACAAATGGTGTTTTTCGATGGAAAACTGTTTTCGCTTTTCAAGCCATTGATGGTTTGAGCGGTATTTTTGCCATCAAATTCGAAATTCGTTTCTTTGTTCTTCCTTGCATACAAGAAAGCAAAATTAGCATCGCTTAAAATACTGTAACCCAAGCGTAAATGATGATCCAAAAGACATGCAATTTCGACAAGCGTCCTCTGAAGGTTGCCATTCTTTGTTACTCGATTCCTTGACTAGCAGCGCCACACAAGTGGTGATGAATCGGTGCATCGTTCAAGGATCTATTAACAATAGGGGACACACTTGAGCGAAATTTTTCCGATAAACAATTTTGGACTGAACCCTCCTCCTCCAAAAAAAAAAAAAAAAAAAAAAAAAATTGAATTTTTAGTAATTTTTCAATAATTTTACCATTTATTTGCTAGTTTAGAGAATGCATGCTGATAGCTGAACAATATGGCAAATGGCTATACCAATTCATTAGCTTATTTAAATCGTCGCCCTAATTGTGAGCGTGATTATGGAAAAATATGAATATTTTTATCACTGGAAGGAGGTAGCCTTTTTTATATGCCCGCTTATGCAGCGATGAATCATGATGTGGACTGCAATTCTCTCTGTCCCGTAGAAGGCCTAATCATTTGTTAATTAAAAGCACTGTATTGTGGCAATCGATAGACAGGAGACTGATTTTGAGTGTGGTCATACTCAAATATAAGACTTCTCACTGCGTGAAGAGGTTAAGTTGATATAATGCTAAGCGCGATAAAATATAACACGTTTGGGATTTCCTAAAATTTCGTCTATTAGGTGTTGATAGATTCTAAAGTTGTTTTCAAAATTTTGCTTGGCTCGCTATCTCACAATAATATTTGTTGTCAAAAATTTGTGTAAGAATCACCAATTCTTAAGCATTTCTCATTTGCTGTCAAGAATCTGTATAAGAATCACTAATACTCAAGTATTTCTCATTTGCTGTCAAGAATCTGTATAAAGATCACTACCTCTCAAGTACCCAACGGTGACGATAAAAATTTGGTTGTAGCAATATATATGGCGAATTTCTGTATAAAAAACTATATTTCTGTTCCTCTAGCGGCAGCTGTTGTCCAGATATCATTTGTGAGATACTGAGAATTAAGAAATTATTTGAGATGTTCTCGCTTCTTTATTATATTTGGAAGACCAAATTAAAAGTAAACTATATTTGGAGAACTCCAAATGTGTATTTAAATTATGAAAAGTCGAAATAATTCTTGTTTTTTAGAAATATGTACTATCCTTTGAAAACGTAATGTTTTGTAAAAATCCTATTAAGTTTTATCGAGATATCGTATACAACTACAGCCACCATAATGACAAACTCCGTGCTCAAGAAGCCAGCATTTAAATTATAGTTTAAACATGAATGTTTGGGTCAGAATTTAATTTCAACTATGGCTTCATGTTGTTGGTTTCTAGATTTCATTATTGTATTTCTCCAAAACTAAGGAAGATGTAATACAATATATAAAGATTTAAAAATCGCCACGTACTCCAATCTTTTGCTATATTTCTTTTCAGTGGAATTTTCTCTATTCCTCTACATCTCCATATTCTTGCTCTGACGGCCTTTTCGCAACCTTTTCTTCCGCTTAAACAGACTATATGGCTCTCTTTTCCCCTCTGCTAACGATACTTCATAGTACGCGTTACAATTGGCTACAGCGTTGCCATGTATGCAGTACCATTTTCATTACAGACTATAAAACATTCTTGGTCATACCTACGCTTGTCTGAAAGACATTTTTCATAGCTAATTACAGTTTTTGCACCAGCAGACATGGAATGCGCATTATGTTTCCATCCTGTGTCAGGGATATCAGGATTAGAGGCATTTTGTCATAGAAATTCAGAGAATTTGTTACAGTAGACTGTAACTATCTTGGAGGTATACAGCTTGATGGTGCCTAATTTCCTGTAGGCTAAGTTCGGTTCAATGACCGTTCTGCTCAATCTTATGCATGCTTTCCTGTAATCAGATAGCTTCTTACGCTTCCATCTATGTGTTTAGACGAGGTTGTCTTGAGCATATCTTTATTTGGGAATCTGTCATCACCTACTACTGCGATTTGTGTCCCGGTAAAAGAAACTGGTTTGAATCGGTTATCGGGGGTGTTTCAATGCTGACTGAGTTTTTCATTAAGCTGAATAAATGTTCCCTTCCCATTTCGACAACATCTCTCAGAAAATTCTAATTCTGCGGCTTGGGCATTAGTTGCATGCTTTTTTTATATACTCATAAAATGTATCTGTGGTCTCATTGTTTTTCTCTTACGCCTGAGCCTCGCTTTAATGCGGACTGTGACTATTCATTCATTTACAGATCTAAACCGCGAGACAAGGTGTCAAAGCCTTTTGTACGCTGCAAGTCCACTTCCCAACACAGGCCTTCCGGCATAGTAGTTGTAAGAAGCTGTCAGATCAGTTTTTGCGCTGGTTACATCCATGTCGCTCTTACATATTTATAAAACCCATCCGTCGACCGGATTGAAGCCCTTCGTTCTGAAGAATCCGGGTTATTCAGATGTCCTTAACTTATGGTCCTAATGTTTAAGGGATTACAAATTTTTGCTAGATTCTGCTTTTTATTTTCTCCAATAATAATTTTTATTTAAGATGAATGGTTCATTAAGCTGCCGTATCCGATTCTAGAGTTAAGTGTGCCAACGACCACTAGGCTGGTATAAAACTAGAGTCTCAGTAACAGACGATACCTTATTAATGAAGACACATCGGTGATAGTCTACCATTTATGATACTCAACTGAATTACTTTCTCACTTTAACTGCTACTAGAGGTATGTTTGATGGCATGGCTATGATTTGTTTCATTTCAGAATTGCGCCACCTTAATGGCTAAATATCGTCTTAATCTACACTTGTTATAACGAAGCCCTGCTACGCCTCCTAATTTGTACCGATTGAGTACAGTGCGGTATATTTTTGTAGGCAGCAGAGTTATAGAAAATGTTGCTGCTTTTTGTTTTATATCCTTTATGCTTAAATAATATTTTAAAAAGGATTTCCTACTTACTCTGATTGGTTTTGCACAAAACCATCGTAGGTCAAATTACGTCCACTAATGCTCCATTGCCACATTTTGTTAATCCAATCGTAGGTGGCACCAATCCAAATGGGATCCATATCTAAATTAAACACACATCAATGTAATATTTAAAAAAAAATTCGCTCGTTTCCGATAAAACTCACTTCCGGTCTGGGCATCATTTTTTAGCAAGAATTCCCGCAATTTGCGGTCCGTGAACTTTTCCGGTTCAGCCAGTCGGGCATTTTTATCTTTGCAGAAAAAGTGGGCCTCCAGCCAGCTGCCCTGCTGGGTTGGCAGCGAGAAGCATTCGGTGCCGATGCGCTGGAAGTTGGGCGGACACATGGCGTACATGCGGCGACTGCGAGGCCTCTCCCGTTCACTGGTGGCCACGGCCGATGCGCCTCCGCTCAAATGTGGTGGAGCGATATTTTCGAAATTCACTCCCACTGAGGCGCTGGAAGAGTGATACTGTCCACACGCAAGATGGACAACTGAAAAGACTGTGACAGACGCCAGTGGAAATGTAAATTGTTTAAGTATCTCATATTTTTATTTACTGCCTGATAAATTTCACTTACCTAATGCTAAGATTAATATTGAACAACGCATTTTGCTTGTGTTTCCTTAACCGCTTGCCGAAGAAGTGAAATATTTTCGTTTATCCGAATTTATTTCTTAAATATTGTTTAATATTGTTTTTGGCTCAGCAAAACTTTATTTGCTCTGCTACTGTGGGGTTGCTTGAGAAAAACTTAACAATTCAACGTTGATTGATGTACTGCTGCTGCTCCAGAATCTGATAATGTTTGTTGCATGATCACGTTGAAACGCTTTGATTATTTGGAAACAACTGAAAATAGAGAAGCAATTTAATAATTTAAATTAGTTTTTTTTTCGTTTGTATTGTTTTGAAATGAGCAGTTTCTGAAAAATCCTCAGAATTCAATTAAAATAACATTAACGCACCAAAGTATACACCAAAGAATAAAGTAGTTTTATTTCCACATCTGCATATAAAATCTTTTATTCTGAGGTCACCCAAATTCCTGGAACTTCCTCTTAGCGTGCGGCCACGTTCAACCTATAAAACCTTTTCATTTCCAACAGCTATCAATCTAAGGTATGACACAGTGGTTCCGCTGGCTAACAACGATGTGAAAACATACAATACTAACACACGGATTGTTTCTTTTGGGATATTTAATGTTAACGACTCCCAAATTTATCAAAAAAAAATATGGTACGTTACGATATTTCCGCTTTGTTCAATTTAAGTGGTGTGCACATCAGCCGATTTTTCCAGCTGTAATTGCAAAAACAACTAATCCCTTGCTTCCATGCTGTCACAGCTCCACACCAAGAGATGTCGCCATATTCTTATACGTTCATTTAGATTTCCGAGGGGTAGTGGGGGGGAAGGATGTGTGCTGTCTTTATTACTAAACTAAGTTCCCGCTGTTTTTTTTTTTATAAAAAAACAACTTTATTATGAAAACATGTTTACAAATGATTCATTAAAAGTATTGCCCGCTGGCTACTACTTTTTTCCATCTTTCTGGCAAAGCTCGAATTCCGTCATGGTAAAACTGGTTATCTTCTGAGGCTATCCACGAATCTAGTCATTCCGTAATGTCGTCATATGGGTGGAACTGCTGGTCAGCTAGATCGTGTGCCATCGAACGGAATACGTGATTATCGGACGGCGACATATCTGAAGAATATGGCGGATGGCGTAATACTGCCCATTTCAGCGTTGCCAGGTATTTTTTAATGAGCTTGGCCACGTGAGGCCGAGCGTTGTCATGCTGAAGAATCATTTTTCCGTGCCTCTTCGCGTATTGCGGGCATTTCGCTCGCAGAACTCGGCTCAATGGCATTAATTGAAGCCGATACCTATCCTCACTGATGGTTTCGCTTGGTTACAACAGCTCGTAATAAATAACACGGACCTGGTTCCACCAAATACAGAGCATAACCTTCGTAGCGTGAATATTCGGCCAAAGTGACGGCGTATAAGCACGACTGGCAGCCCCCATGACTTTCTTTCCTTTTGATTGCTGTAATGACTCCATTTTGCATTACCCGTTACAATACGATAAAGAAACCCCTTCCTTGTTTGTCGCTGAAGCAGTTGTTCACAGGCGCTCAACGTCCTTTGGCTCCAACTCATAAGGAACCCAAGTTCCTTACTTTTGAATCATTCCCAACGCATGCAATCGCTTGGAAATGGCTTGGCGTTTAACCAATAATACTGAAGCAAGCTCTACCTGCGTTTGACACGGATCCCCGTCAATCAATGCCGTCAATTCAGTGTCTTCCTTCACGCGAACGGTCGTCAACATCAAAATCACCGTCTTTAAAGCGACGGAACCAATCTCGACACATTGTTTCACTTAAATCAGCATCTCCGTAAACGTTTTGAAGCTCTCGATAAGCTTCAGCTGCCGTTTTCTTCGATTGAAAGAAGAAAATTAATATTTCCTGCATATTAGGATTATTTTGTACAAAATCATACATATTTATACAACCAAAAGAATATGACGTCAAAAGAAGATCATACCATCGAGGCGGTATGTTTACGATATGACTAAGTTTGGCTCATGACGTTTAGGTTATGACAGAATCGACTTACAACTGGCGCCGTCTAACCACACCTCTGCTTCTACACCTACACCACCACATATTTCCCTACATGCGGAACGTACCATAAAAAAATGAAGCGGTGTCTAATATCCCCGGTCTAATATCCCCTACCCATCCCCCATACCCTTCTATCCCTTTTCTTATACTCTATCCCTCCTTCTATACCTCTACCCCTCCTTCTCCTGCTTCAAAAAAAATGTTTTGCAGACCCTCTACTACACCCCTCTTCTAATACCTTCTACCTATCCTCCTACACCTCCTTCCATACACCCTACTCGTCCTCATATACTCCTTACCCCTCCTATACCCCTTATACAGTCTCCTATGCTCCTTACCTACTCCAATACCACTCCTCCTACTCCTAAACACCTCCTTCTATACCCCCCACCACTCCTTCTACACCCCTATACTCCCTATTCCCATACCTCTCCTCTTACACCCCTATACTCCCTATTCCCATACCTCTCCTCCTACAGCCCTACTCCTATATCCACTACTCCTACCCATTCTTCTATACTCGTCATCTTATGCTTCCTATTTCTATACCACTTCTCCTATACCCATCCTGCTGTACAGCCCTCTCCCTACCCCTATACCCCCTATTTCCATACTCCTATCTCTACTTTTCTGTTCCTATACCTAAATCCTTACTCCTACCCCTATATCATTTCCTCACCCACCCAATACCAAACCCAACCAAAACCAAAATCAATCTAAAACTAAATCTAAACCTGAATCTAAATCTAAACTGACTAAACGTAACCCATTCTTAATTCATCGTATTAAAATGTAGAACAAGAAACTACTGTATTTCTTAATAACACATTAGCAAATAAAACCTAATCTCAGCTTCTTACGACTCGAGAGAATTAAAATTTTGTTGTTAAAATTGTGTCAGATTTTGGCTCAAAACTTCCAAGAATAACATAAATAATCAAATAAAGATTACGCTCCATTTAAAAACAAAACAAAAAAAGTCAACCAAGCTCATCTCCATCTAACTGCTTTATATCTTCTAAACACATAAAACAACTTAAGCTTAAGCTTATTAATGATGCTGCTGGCCAAACATGTCACAGTGTTCGCCGCCTCAGCATCACCAGGTTTAGATTGGCGCTTAAGTTTTAACATCGATTAGAATCATCCCAACATAAATTTCGGTCAGTTTCTGCTAATGAAGGTCAACCTCACCTCCAAGAAGAAACAATTCCCGTAACGTGTTGCTAAAGTTGTTTGCAACTCGTTATTGGATCTGCCGGTTTTCTAAGAGCTCCGCAAAAACTATTGGCTACGTAGGAGAGAAGGAGCGAATGCTTGAAATGTTCATTGGGAGGGGTACTCGGCGAGAAATGATTAACGACCTTTGGTTTGAAGCGTTTTTTTCTTGTTACCATGTGGTAGATAATTACGGGAATTGGTTTTCTAGTTTCTGTGTTGTTATGGAACAAATTTAATTTTGTTTATTTTTTTTTTTTTTTTTTGTATTAAACGTTTTGGAGAATTTCAAACTTTTGTTTTCATTCTGGGCGATCAAATGGTCAACGAACTGTTTATGTTTATTTTGTTTAAAACTGGTGAGAAAAAAATAAAACAAAACAAAACAAAAACGTTTTAATATGAAAACGTTTTGATATGAAAACGTGTTGGTCTGATGTCTGATGTCATTATATTAGATAATAATCATAACAATTACGATAATAATACTTATTTAAAATCAAAAAAAAAAAAAAAGAAATTCAGTTCAACAATGAGAGTTAATTTTTTTTTTATAATTAAAGCATTTTGTCGGTGATAGGAGTATGGAAATGAAAGAATTGTACTTGAAATTGCCTGATTTTTAAATCAAACCCACTTTTCAACCAAGGTTGTATGACGAATAGTAGGCACGACTAACGCGTGGGCGACCAATTTCTTACTTTTCGACCAATAGTGTCTTTCAGTGTTTTTGAGCGGAATTTATGGCTTTGTAGATAAGTAAAGTGAACAAAATTTACGTTAATCGCAAAATGCAAACCAAAAAAAAAGGATTTTATGCAGTTATGTGACGGTATATATGAAAGTCGAAAGAAGTCAAAACCGAGTTGGATAGCAGCGCCAGCGACTGTATGCTATTGAGTAAATGAGTTTAAACATGGTCGTAAAGGGTGTTTCAACAAGAACGCAAGATTTAAATTTGGCGCCACTCGAAGTGTCATTGTTTGACATTTGTACAATTGTTATTGTTTGCTATTAGAAGGTACGAGGTTAGTAAAAATGGAAATGTGAAATTGTTTTACCAAAATGGTGAAAGTTTTGCGGCTACAGTTCGCAAATTCCGATCAATTTGGGGTCACAATAATGCTCCAAAAGAGTCAACTGTAAAGAGATTAATGGATAAATTTGTCAAAACTGGGTCTGTTAGTGATGTAAAGACAACAACGCGCCTTTGACTAGGGCAACCGACCGAAAATGTCGCAGCTGTACGTGATGATGTCGCTCAAACTCCATCCACCTCAATTCGACACCGAGCTCAGCAAATTGGTGTCGCCAAATCCACTATGACGAAAGATTTGCATCCTCATCCATACAAAGTTCAATTGACTCAGGAACTGAAGCCAGCTGACCATGCTGATTTTGCCGATAAAATCATCTTCAGTGACGATGCCCATTTCCATTTTGATGGCTTCGTCAATAGGCAGGATTTTCGCGTTTGGTGTGAGGAAAATCCTCGAGAAATTCACGAGAAGCAAATGCATCCTCAACGTGTCACTGTGTGGTGTGGATTTTGGGCTGGAGGAATCATTGGACCTTTTTTATGAAAATGAGGCATGTCAAGTGCAAACAGTTAATGGTGTTCGGTATCGTGAAATGATAACCATTTTTTTCGTGCCTGGAATTGAAGAAATGAATGTGGAGGTCATGTGGTTTCAACAAGACGGCGATACAAGTCATACAGCCAGAGAAACAATTCAATTGCTGCATCAGTCATTTCCCGGTCGTGTTATTTCGCGTTTTGGAGATCAGAATTGGCTGCCTAGGTCGTGCGATTTAACACCATTAGACTTTTTTCTTTGGGGTTTTTTTAAGTCGATGGTTTACGCGAATAAGCCGACGATGACTCAAGTCTTAAAAGAGGAAATTGGACGCTGCATTAATGAAATACCGCAGCATTTATGCAAAACGGTCACTGAAAATTTCATTAAAAGCCGCCAGCAAAGCCGCGGCCGCCATCTGGCCGATGTGTTGTTCCAACCATAACCTCATTCTGCCTACTTTACGATATAATAAAGTTTCACGATTTTTTTTAAATATCTGTTTTATTTAAAATTTAAATCTTGCGTTCTTGTTGGGACACCATTTATATTCATTTACGATTTATATTCATTTACTTTTTAGACGTGTAATGGAAGCTGCTATGCCAGAAATTATTGAGGCAGTCCCCGATTGAGGCCACAGTTATACTACACAGCACAATGATTTAAGTTTTGCATATACAGTTGGCTACGAAAAAGATGTCGGCAATATGTAGTTGGTAAACCCACTCGGATAGTCTTTTTTAAGTACATGTTATATTAAGAATGAAAAAATTAAACAATTTTGCAATCTATTTTTAGAAAAGATCACTCAGATGCTGTCAAACATCCACAGAAGTGAATTTTTCAAGCAAAGATCGGGATAAAAAGAAGTACATTTAGCTTCCAACTGACGGGCAAGCATTTGTTAAACTAAATTGGGTTTAGGAGCTCATGTATGTTCATTATTCACTAGTCGACTTCAATCATGAACTGCTTTGAAGACAGGTTATATGATCTGTTGATCTTAAGGCAGGATGTGGATATTCTGATGTCGTTATAACTCGGTGTTGAGCAATCTATGCTGTCGTCGATAATTGACGTATTATTCTCATTTATGTTGCCTTCCATATTTCTGCACTCCCGCTTTTTCTTCCTTTCCACAATCATAATTTTCCTTTTAAAATTATTGGCATGCTTCCATTGTTTTTTCATTATGCCGTAGGTGGCAGGGCTACAAACTACGAGTATGTGAAATTTTTTCACGGTTCAGTGGTTCGCGTCGCCTTCGAACCACTGGTGCGGTTAGCAGAATGGTTTAATGCACAGATCCCGCGCTGAATGTTAAAATAATTCGGTCAATCAGCATTTTTGCTGTTGTGGGACATTCGTTTTAAACATTTTGTGAAATTTTCACATACTTGAGAGTTAATATTTTATAAAATCGACTTGGGGCCAAGGTTGACAATTTAAGATTTCAAATTAAAATTTAGTAGATATTCTCCTTATTTGCAAGAATACAATTTTTAGGGTTTTATATGGATCTGGAAAATAAATAGTAATAATAAATGGGTTTTCTACACTCAAAATTAATTGTTATCTCTATATTTGTTCCCAAAATATGCAAAAATGTGTCAATATCAATTGTTACCTGTTTGGAAATAGATTAGACTTCACGTCAAATCAAAAAATGTCAATAATTTGATTTTGTACTACATTAAAATTCTTGTATACTAGCATTTCTATATGAACAGAACCATGATTTACGGTGTTTTTTGTTCGATTTGTCATTTTGTTGGAAACAATGATTTGATTGTCAATTCGGTTCACATTGGATCGATCATACATACGGTGGGGCCATAAATCACAAGTCTCTCTACCAACTTAAAGTAAACCATTATTTGAATCCTAAAAGTGAAATGAATATTAAAATACATGTTTCCAAGCCATAAAGTTGGACAAACTTTGTTGAAAAACTTTGTTGGACAAACTTTGTTGCAAATTAATGTTTCTTGCCACCATTTTCAGAAGCCTCTATGAAGTGGGTTTGAAATGTGATGTGTACGAACTCTGTGGTGTCCAAAATCGGATATCTTCTACTACTAGGTTTTAGTTTGCTCGAAAAAAGAAGTTTTTGAAAACCAATTTTCTGTTTTCTAGTGTTTGATCTCAACAGATTTTTTGCAAAAAAAAAAAAAAAAAAACAAACAGAAAATCAATGAAAAAAACTATTTGCGATAATAAAATATAGCATATTTCGACCAAATCTGTGTTAACAAATACTAAATTTTAAATGAGGAAAAAATATCATTTTAATTTTTGTGTCGCCATATTTTATGAACTTAAAGCAAATCTGGCTAAAAACAATTAATTTTAAAATCAGTTATTACATTCAGCTTCTCTTATTAGTTAGCTTTACAGCATTTTTCAAAATTGACCTATACAAATGATCAAAATTGGTCTTTGATTATGGGTTTGATTTTTCTCAGAACGTACTTTAGAGTGAAGAATTGTATTAAAGTTTTTTTTTTTTTTTTTTTTTTTTGATATTCCTTAATGCCTTATATCCAAAATTGGTTTCAGAATACACAGCAGTAATTAATTACTTAATTTCCAATTTAATTTTAATTAATTTCCAGTAATTTGCAATAATTAATAGCAGCCTTGCATTATAATTTTTGGAATATTTCTAGAAAATTACATGTTAATGTAATATTACAAAATTTGAATAGAAAATTTGTTTTTCTGGATTAATCTAAAATAGAAATTTTCAAAAAAAAGATGCACTCGTTTTGGTATCAAAACCGGTTAGCCGGTTGATCGATTTCGGTTTTATACACATTAATATGAACTCCTCAAAAGTCATTCCTGTTAACATCAGCCGATGTATCGAAAATTATTTGGTCCAACAATTTAACCACGATTTAACACATTTGGTCGTATTTAATATTAATTAACCTTAATTAAATTTCGAGTTCAACTCAGCTATCTGCGCTCACAGAAAATTTCACAGTTGTAAATTTGTTGCCCATAACCAAATTATATATGAAAATGGGTTTTATTTAAATTTAATGGTTTCCATTTAGATTTAAATTGAAATACAAAATAAAAAATAAAAGAAATGAAATTAAATCGGTTATGACTATAGTGTTAAAATGTCCAACTTTTTCAGAAATCCGGTTTTCAAGTTATTCGAAAAATTACGTTTCTTTCACGTTTTCTCTATGGAGGAAAATTTAAACAAAACCAATAAATTGTTTATAAGGAAATGAGCACTATTATTATAGAGTACATCTAGTATCACATATCAAATCTATTTGCAATATTTGATTAGCGTATCTTTACCATATGTGAAAATCACTTTTATTCAAATCGGGCGGATAAACAATAACCTGCCAAAGTATTATTGCAATCGGTTAGACGGATCCATGAGCCTGTATGCAACTAACACATATTTATTTGTGTAGATGAGTCAGACACGCATGAACTTCGTACAGAGTTACCAGAATACTGCAAAAGTGTCTAAACTGACAGAGCAAGAGAGGAAAATTAGCCTAGAAATAAACTGAATGAAATATTTTCCCAAAACACGTCTTTGGGGTTTAGTTCAGGAAAATTTTAATAAGAAGTGTTGATTCGAGAAGCTTGTTAACTTAAGTAGGGCCAAACTAGTGCGGGGCATTACAAAATTAGAATACAAAATTAGAATATATTATCCAACGTATTTTGCAAGGCGATTCACAGCACGTATATCAATATTTTAAAAATTCACTATAATATTTAATTATATAATTATATAATCGCTTAAAGAAATTTTGTGAAAAATTAAGTTATAACTTTTGGCTTGCCGCATTAATGTGGTCGTCATTAATGTTCTCCAGAAAAGTTAGACCAAGATGTTCAAAATATTGAAATATTTAAAGTTAAAAGTTAATTTTTACATATAGATTATAAGCCAGGCAGGCGTAAAGACTTTTGAGATGAAAATAGTTTTTAAGCGCTTAAAGTTTTCAAGAAATCGCTTAAATAGAATCCTGTATCGCTCGTGCATCCTCACTCAAATAAAGATGGTGTTACAAAGCCACGTAGGACCTAAAACTGTCCAGAATTTACTATATTGAAATTTAAATCTTTATAAGTTATATCAATGAAAGTTGAAAATTATATCTATACCGATGGCATTAGCTCATGAAATCAGTCTTATTATGAAGTTGCCGGCAAGGGTCATCATCTATATTTTGTAATCACGGTCATCTAAAAAGTTCTAAAGGGTGTCCCAACAAGAACGCAAGATTTAAATTTAATAAATAAAACACAGATATTAAAAAAAAAAAATTGTGAAACTTTATTATGTCGTAAAGTAGACAGAATGAGGTTATGTATGGAACAATACATCGGACAGATGGCCGCCGCGGCTTTGCTGGCACACACGCGATCTTTCAATGAAATTTTCAATGACCGTGGAGCATAAATGCTGCGTTATTTCATTAATGCAGCGACCAATTTCCTCTTTTAAGACTTGAGTCGTCGTCGGCTTATTCGCGTAAACCATCGACTTCAAAAAACCCCAAAGAAAAAAGTCTAATGGTGTTAAATCGCACGATCTAGGCAGCCAATTCTGATTTTCAAAACGCGAAATATCACGACCGGGAAATGACTGCTGCAGCAATTGAATTGTTTCTCTGGCTGTATGACATCTGGCACCGTCTTGTTGAAACCACATGCCCTCCACATTCATTTCTTCAATTCCAGGCACGAAAAAACTGGTTATCATTTCACGATACCGAACACCATTAACTGTTTTCACTTGACATGCCTCATTTTCATAAAAAAAAGGTCCAATGATTCCTCCAGCCCAAAATTCACACCACACAGTGACACGTTGAGGATGCATTTGCTTCTCGTGAATTTCTCGAGGATTTTCCTCACACTAAACGCGAAAATTCTGCCTATTGACGAAGCCATCAAAATGGAAATGGGCATCGTCACTGAAGATGATTTTATCGGCAAAATCAGCATGGTCAGCTGGCTTTAGTTCCTGAGTCAATTGAACTTTGTATGGATGAGGATGCAAATCTTTCGTCAAAATTCGCTGCATAGTGGATTTGGCGACACCAATTTGCTGAGCTCGGAGCTGAGTCAAATTGAGGTCGATGGAGTTTGAGCGACATCATCACGTACAACTGCGACATTTTCGGTCGATCGACCTGGTTGAAGACGCGCTGTTGTCTTTTCATCACTAACAAACCAAGTTTTGGCAAATTTATCCATTAATCTCTTTACAGTTGACTCTTTTGGAGCATTATTATAACCCCAAATTGATCGCAATTTGCGAACTGTAGCCGCAAAACATTCACCATTTTGGTAAAACAATTTCACAATGAGAATGCGTTATTCATTCGTGTAGCGCTCCATTTTTACCAACCTCGTACCTGCTACTAGCAAACAATAACAATTGTTCAAATGTCAAACAATGACACTTCGAATGGCGCCAAATTTAAATCTTGCGTTCTTGTTGAGACACCCTTTACAACCGAATTAACACCAGATTCAATTGTCTGAACCAAATTACTTTTATTGCAAAGGGAATAACGAACAATTAGTGGGACTCATCGAAATCGTTTGTGAAATGAGGTTGTTCCAACTGAAATTATGTTACAGCAATCAAAATCGGTTGTAGAAATCCCCAATTTATCTGCAGCATTTAAATATTTAGTCGCCATAACCTCATTTCGGAAGAATGTTTCTTTAAGTCTAAATACTCTTTGAAATGAAAGCGACAAAGCCACACAGCGTTGCCATTTTCAATTTCTAATAATTTGTCATTGAATCCTATCACAAATTTTTTTTTGGTTGAGCGTGTACTTTATTTAACGTTGACCCAACGAAAAATCTCTTAATTGAGCATACAAAACGTTTTCAATCTCAATTTTTTTATACGTTAACTGCGAAAGACGGCAAATTGTATTTGCGGCATTGTGGAATATTACAATACAATTAATTGCTTGTGGCATTTTTGCCTTCAGCTGTGGAATTTAACAGACAGTTTGACATTGTGGCGTAAAGAAATTTGAGGGAGTGTCGCTGAAATTTCACTGTCACTGTGTCAAACTGTCAATTACGAATAAGAGTTGAAGGGAAAGTCAGAAGTGTTTCACTTAACACCCACAATAATTTACCGACGGACATATCAAACCATCCACTGTGCCATTTAACGACCGAACCCCATTATTTTCGCATCGAAATTATGCATATTTATAATTTATAGACAAGTATAATTCATAGATAAGTCATTTCTAATTCGCATGAACAAATTTAAAAAAAAAATCGCTGTATTTGCAATCGCATAGTAATGTGTGTTTACATTGCGATTACTTAATTAGTTAATTATAGAGTTGATTACACTGCGCTCAGTTTATAAATTTCTACAATGCACGTTTATACATATCAGGAAATTTATTTATAAACAAATTGAATGGCGCTAACATATTTGTGGCTGGCATTATTTGACATTTTGTTTTGCCATTTCTATTTTCTTTCTTTACCTCTAATTTTTTGCTATGGTGCAAATAGAGAGACTACGAAATGAAAATCTGATGATTCGCTAGCATTTCGATCTTGTACATCGTTCAAGTTCAAGTTCGTTGTCACTCAGTTTGACAAAAGAAAAATGTTTTGTGTTTTTTTTCTTGTTTCAATCTATATGAACTCGTGGTATTTGCTAGACACCGTAATGTTATTGCTCTCAACAATCAATTACAGATGGTTGCCATTCCACGAGGGCAGAGGGGAAGGCTATTGTGATATATTCTCAAATATTATGTAAGGAACCGATATAGCAAATAATTTTTTTTCTGAAATTTTTACCGAAAATTTAGTGAGCCTCTCTTTCGATCCTGTAATTTATATGGGTTTTTGTAGTGAATAGAAACTCTTTACGGCTACTTTGCCGATTTCTATCGTGGCTGTATTTCCATTAATGTCGAATTTCGTTGAAAATCTGTTGTCACAGCAAAAATTTGCAGATGTAAGCAAACATGACTGGGATAAACTAGCTTTGGAACCATAATGAAATGGAAAGTTGTGAAAAATTATCTTTTTGCTCTTGGGGCTAACTGCCAAATTTTAAATATGGAATGTGTTCGCTATTTTGGTTTTAAACCGAAGATCGGAAACAAATAAATTAGTTGGGTATAATACTAATTTGTGATCAAATTTGTCAATTTCATAAAAAATATGAACAAATTCATTAAAATGGGGGGAAAGTTTCATATAATCATAATAAATATACAAAATAATATTAAGTGGTCCATATTAATGGAACAATAAAAATATGACTTAATTGTAAGTTGATTCGTTTAACTTTATTTTCTATAAAAAATGTATTTTATGTGTTTATTTATGCGTTCAGGCGTATTATGAATTTGTTCATAACAAATGAAAGAATGTGAAATGAACACATTTTGGGAATATGTAGAATTGAAAAAGATTAATCCTTTTTGTGTAATTCTATTGACCGGCATTCAAACCTAAAACGTTCCGACTCCACAAAGTGCTTAGACATGTAAACTGCGTAAAACGAACTATGAAAATAGAAATTGTTAGCATGAAAACATTTACATTATACTGCTGATGTTTCTTTGCTTGTCTTCGCGTAAGCCTTCAAAAGCTCAGTGATACGAGCTCGATTCGTAGCCGAGCTAAATGAGGACGTCAGGCGATTAAAAAGCTGTTAGAGCTGTTGCTTCAATTTTGATTCATCTATTTGGAATGTAAATGTAATAACATAGAATTTTTGTTTTAACTATTTGATTTCCTACTTCACAAATATTTCTGAAAAATGTTCGTAATATTAATAAACTTATTCATTGGCTGTTTTTTCATGAAAAAGTTCGTTGTGTATAATATTTCATTATTTTTTAAACCTTCCAAATAATCAGATATGTAAATGCTTTAAGAATAGGCAGTTCTTATAGCATTGACTTTATCATAGGGGTCACTTTTTTCCATCTAGCCATTTCGTTAAATACTGGCATTCCAAACCTTCAACTTCCAATCCTCGTCAAATATAAATACGTACATTCCTGTGTACAATTGTCTGTCTTTGGCTGCTGTTAACAATCTGTAATGTCTTACAATCAGTATTACATTTGTTGAAAACTGATACTCTATAACGACAATCATATTTTTATGGTCGCTGTGGTTGGTGGTGATTGTGGCGGTAAAGTCATCGATAGTAGAAAAGTGAAAAGTTAATCAATATTTAATTTAAAATGTTTGGCAAGCAGATGCATTTCATCAATTAATAATGTTTTCCAATGAAACTGATATTTTAGCAGAAAAAACTGAAAACATTGCATATTTCACCGAAAGGTGTATATAAAAAATTGATGTATGTCTGTCTGTCAGCCTATATCAATTGTTATGACGTTCAGGCGATTGCTATGAAACTATGTCTGTTCATTGTTAATGTTTCGGCGATGGTTTCTATAATAGTACACCTAACGCACCATAGATGGCGCACTTTATTTATGCGTAAATGTAAATGTGTGTTTGTTTTGGGAACCCAAACAATCCTGTCAAAGGCGATGAAATTTTCCCTTATCTAGAATTCTGATAGCTGCCGCAAGAAGCACTTCAATAAATGTTATTTAAAACCATTTACAAATATAAGTTGCTCCCTCTCTCTGTACATGTATGATTGATTTGATTTTTTTCGAATAGAACATAATCAAAATCCATGCGCCATTTATTTGTAAGAATTTGTGTAATAGCTTACAAACGGCGATAAATTTTGATTAATAGTATAAAATACGTAAAAAGACAATGTGAGGATTTTAGTATTTAAAAAAAAACAACAATTATTTTAAATGTCAAACACGAATAACTGCCTACAGCGATGTAGAGTGTAGCCCCAAATAAAGCAGATTTCTTTAAGGTCGACGTAATTATCTTTCCATTGGTTGTACATTAGAAATGCTCTGTTTATATGGAAGAAAAACTTGAATCGGAGTTCAGCGTTAGTGCTATTTTTGATACAATTTTTTTTTCTAAGATTTTAAATAACTTCCATATTTTCGATACGATATTTTAAATTACCGAAATGTTTACATGTTTCAATAAAAATTTAACCCATTTTGGATCATCGATTTAATATATACACTTAAAGGAATAAGATTAACTACAAATCATGATCAGGAATCACTATATTCTTAATAAGACCATAAAAATGAATTCTGGTCCACTTTTAATTTAACTTTTTTTTGAATTAATTTTTTTTTTAATTTAATTTTTTTTTTAATTTAATTTTTTTTAATTTAATTTTTTTTAATTTAATTTTTTTTTAATTTTTTTTTAAATTTTATTTTTAATTTTTTTTTTTTAATTTTTTTTTAAATTTTACTTTTAATTTAATTTTTTTTAATTAACTTTATTAGCGAATATTTATTAGCGAATATTCCAGTTGTGCTACAGGGTTGCCTATATTCGACGGACCCATCTGGCAACGCCATAACTTTTGACAGAAATGTCAGATCGCTTAATGACATACCGCGTTTGAAGCGTCAGTCCAAG
>JAHXMU010000208.1:337874-361538 GCA_019455685.1 Philornis downsi
GCGACTAAAACTCCATGAGCCCGCCAACCCAACGATGTAGGCGCCCCCCGCCCGCGCCTTTTCTACCCCGCAAAAAAAGATGATGCAATATGCACGTTCTATTGCGCCACCCTGTATAATCTGCGACTTGTTGGCCCGCTTTGTAGAGAAATATTGATTATTTGATTTTCTTTATTGGTGATTTTTCTCAAAAGAGTACAATTTCCGTGTATCATAAATATATGTTAAGAAACACTGTCTTTATGTGTTAGGATATGAATGCCATTATTTGTAATATAAGGCAGACCTTAAAATAAAATCATCCAAGTGTTAAATCGTAAATTATTTTCTTAGCAGCAACAACAATCACTCAGCGCTGTATTTTCCACATAAATGAACTCAGCAATGTTTCCCAGGGATTACAAATGCCCAAATTGCAACGACCTACTTCTTAAAAAATCCTTCACCTTAATCCTTTTTGTGTTTATGCCACTTTGCTGATATGATCCTGTTCCATTTGCCAGTAAATTCTTTTATATCAATCATAGTTCTAATTTTCGAATCATTTTTCATTGTAAATTCACTCCAAATATTTTTCACAAATGTGAAACTCATTCAATCCAACATTTCAATGTCACGTCACGTTATGTGTGAGTGGAGCGAGCGAGCGCTTTCATACGTTTCACGGCCCGCTTGTTAATCCATTAATTGTGCTTTACGTAGCTGGTTCACAAAGGCCAGAAGGGCGCTGGTATTAGCAACGAATAGCTGTCATCTGAGACAGCTACACCAACATCATCAACAACAACAGCAGCAGCAACAGCAACTGTTATTTGAATAAATTTTACCAAAATATTATATAGGAAAGAGAACGTCATTTTTGTTCATTGCTGCCAAGCGAGTACATTTTGATGTAATTAATTAGCCATCAACGATGACAGCAAAATGAACGTCACAAAAATAAAAAAAGAGAATGAATTTATAACATTTTTCGTATCAGATGCTGTCATCAATTACGTCATTAATTCTCCTATACGATGACATTGCCGGCAGTTACATTTTGTTTAATTGTCAGAGACCTTCTAACCAAAACAAAAAGGCCGACAACAACAACAATAACAAGAAATACGCCTAGATATTAAGAAAAAAAAAATAATTATCAATAACACGTAAACATTTGTTTGCATTGAAAATTATAGTCTGCGGTTGCCAACTTTTTTGGATATTCTGAACGCCAGCCGAACTGATCTTAATTATGATTATCACCCACTTAAAGACGCAGCCACCGGCGTCGCCGCCGTCAATGAGAAGACGGCGTCATTTAAAACATTTTACATCACAATGATGTCATATTGCGTCTTTTTGCGCTTTATGGTCTGGCGGCATTAAAAGTTGTTCCCCTTTGGCAGTTTGAAGTATACTGACTACTGCTCTTTTGAGAGAGGGAGAAAAAGTACCTCAAAAGGCCACTTGCATCATGTTCCACTGCATTCTAACTCTGACACAAAGTTAGAGGTACATTTAAATCTACAATAGCAACAACAATAACAACAATAACTACAGTAGCAACAAAACGTTAGTCGTTGTTAACGCATAAAATTGGCTTAGACTGGAATTTCATTAACGAACTTCATCATACACAAGAAAAAAATAGCTAACTCTATGAATATTGATGAATTCCAATCCAATCTAAAGTTTGTCAAGACGATTACAAGTTTTAATTAAGAACGATTGGTGTTAATTTCAAAATTTCGAAAGGAAGTTTCAAACTGATCTACTTAGTTTCGGAAAGGTATGGCTAACTATTGCTTTCGTAATAAAAATAAGAACTACACCAAAGCAAGTTACAACGCAGCGACAAGTTAGTTTATGTGTTCATCTACGACATTTCGCTTAAGCAAAATTTTGTGACATAATAATTTTTTATATATTTTCTGTAGTCATTTTTTGTTTACAACCTGATGAAAATCTTGCGAAATCTAACGAAATATTATATGCAAGTTTTGATAAGACTTTAACACAGAAACTGGGAAGAAGGAAATAATTGAATTATCCAGGGGACGTAAACGAAACTAAAACAAACCAGAAAATAATATTTTGAAAATATATTTTGATACTGATTCAAGATTGTATATAATTTGAATCATATATCTGAAAAGAAACTGTATACAATTTTTACATTTTGTTTTTTTCAATACAAAATTTATCTGTAAATATTTATTAGAGCCCCTTATCTTTAATTCAGAAAAAAGATGCTTGAAGCATTTTTACCTCTCCCTGCTTTTTTTCTGCCAAAATATCAACACATCTTAAGGTCTGTCTCTATTAAACGAATCATTCAATTCGTTCGTTAAACAAACGAATACTTATTTGCATTTATAGAAACCCTACTTACCATCTCTATGTTCGTGTGTCCTTCCGTATGTTTTACGGCAGGAGGCTACAAGTTCTGATTCAAGTTAAGAAACGAAACCAAAGTTATGTCCGGTCTTCGAATCAAAATATATATTAGCACCATTTTCATAATATCTATTGGTAGTTTAAGGTATTCTTGTACTACGACAATTTGATTTATAAAACTTCAATAAATATTTATAAATACGGTTCTAATTATTATACAGGGTTATCCATTTAGTGGTTTCAAAACCACTGGTCTGGCAAGGCTGTCAACTATTAAATACCTGTCATCTGAAATATTATTTGTTTAGCGAAAGGTTTCCCATTTACGAATATGGATGGTTTAACAACCTGCAATAAATATTTATGAATACGGTTGTAATTATTACACAGGGTTATTTATTTAGTGGTTTCAAAACCGTTGGTCTGGCAAGGCTGTTAAATACCTGCCATCTGATGTGTTACTTATTTAGTGAAAGGTGTGCCATTTACGAATATGGATGCGTAAAAATTGTTAAAACTTACTACAAAAGTGGTGATTCAAATGTGGACACTTTTCGTGCATTACGAGGTGACTATGATCGTCATAATCGACCTACTGTGCAGGAAATTGACAAGATTGTAAAGAAATGGCTAGGCCTGTGCATCATCGCAATGTACGCACTACCGAAAATATCGTTTCTGTTAGCGGAAGTGTTCAATTTCAATTCAGAACGCTATGGCCGACTTTTTTGGGGCTGTAATTGAAGATTTTGAACTAGGCGATTTGTGGTTTCAACAAGACTTTATTGCAGTCAGCGTTGTTTCACGTTTTGGCGACGTCAATTGGCCCCCAATATCATGCGATTTGACGCCGTTGGAATTTTTTTGTGGGGCTTACGTGAATAATCCCCAAACGTTGGAGCATTTGAATACCAACATTCGTCAAGTTATCACCGAGAGACCGCTCGAAATGCGCGAAAAATTGATCGAAAACTGTCTCAAAAGGCTCCACAGTTGCAACTAATTCAGAGGTGGTTATTTAATTGAGACTCTATTTCGTGCACTATGACAAGGTCGAAGCATTATATTGAAATAAAAATTTCATGGGAATCATAGCTTTATGTGTGTTTTATGTAACTTTACTTTTGAACTCGAAAAATGGATAACCTGATGTAATGTTATATTGTATATTGTACTCTTTTCACTTTGACAGTTGACGTTTGGACGCCATTACCAACCATTGTTGCCAACCTGAAAAACCTAAATCTTAAAAAATCACCCTGTATTTTCACTATTATGATTTGCTAGATAGATTTTTATTATGTTTGAGCTAAGGAACGAATCGAAGGAAAGTTGAAGTGAAATCGTGTTTCGATTATGAATAAAAATCAAATTTCTGATGTATTTTGAAATAAAATTAGTCTTTTATTTATCTTTTATTTGCAATTAGAACTATAAATGACCATGAAATTCCAATCGGAAAATTTTCAAGATCGTGCAAGAAAATAGACGATATTAAATAAATCCCAATAAAATAAGACCCGGCCGAAAAAAATCCTAACAAATTATGAACCAAAAAAAGGCGAAATTATTTTAAATGAATGAAATTAATGCCTATTAAATGAAATTATTCCAAAATTCAGGATGGGGTAAATTCTAAAGTTTGGGTTCTATCTTACAAGGAAATATGAAATATCACTTTTGTGATACAAAACCCTACGGAATATTTCCTAAAATATTAAATTAGTCGCAAATTTATAATTAGCGAAATAATTATTGTGTTAAATACTATAATTCGACTAATGTTCCACAAACTGTAATAAACATATAATTTTTAATAAATTTATTTATAAAATTATTAATTTACCTATGAAAATTATGAAAATTTTAAAATATAAAATAACAATGTTTTCTAAAGAAAAATAGAAAAGGCGCAAAATTTTGGGCAGTACCGCTGAATCCTCTGACTAAAATTTCACAAATAATAATAAATATCGTAAATAATACAGTAAGTAATCGTGCTAAAAAATGTGTTCTAAAAAGATGTATGAAAAAATCTGCTGATAATTTGCGTTTCTGACGTCAAGTCGACTAACATTTCACAGACTACATAAAACGAAGGTTACTACGAAAATTTTTAACAAAAAAAAAAAAAAAATTGTCTGATTATTTGTTAATTATTTTCTCCTACGGCGTTAAGTGGACCAACATTCAACAAAATACAATAAAAACGCTTGTTAAGTAATGAATTTACTTAAGGAAAATATAAAAATGTTTAACAAAAAATTGGATCAATTTGTTAACAATTTTACACCTGCGGTGCTTAATCGTTTAACATTCGCAAACTACAATGAATGTCCATATCAAACAAATTGTTTACTTAAGAAAAATATGAATTGTTTGTGTTTTTTTTAATATATGTAGATTATAGATGCTCCCGTGTAATTTGCTATTCTTCCTTTTCCAAGCAATGGAGAGGCATTTTAGTTGATTTTTATTTCACTTGGAAAAAAGCAGTGAACTGAACTTACCCAACAAATTATTTTTTAATTATAATCCATTATTTGCTCATATTTTGGCTGCATATTTCAGAAGCATCGTTATTTAGGCCATAGGAAATACGTTAAGGCCTCACAATTTCGAAAATTTTAGCAAGGAACAAATAATATAAATGTGAAATGAAATAAATAAAATTATTTTTAAAATTTATGTAAAAAGAACAAGACTGAAATGAATAATTTTTGGGAGTTATTTTATACTTTCTCTTTTGAATTTGATAAATATTTACATTAATGGAAATGCAGAAACGAAATATTCCCAAAAAAGTGATATAATTTCCAAAATTTCATTTCATTTATTTAGTCTATGGATATTTAAGCTTCCTTACAGACTAGCAATAGTACATTAATAAATACGATTTAAATATTTAAACTGAATAAAATGTTTTTCAACTTATCTCGAGGTAGAGTATAATCAATTGAATTACATATCGAATTATAAAGTCTCATAGATCTACGAAGAGGTTCATTGCAAGCATAGTTAGTAGAGTAAATATCAATATGGAACGGATAGTAATAACGCAATAAGCGTGGAGGAACATTAAATGGAATTAAAGATAATAAATCCGGACAATCAACAAATCCAGAAATTATGCCATAAAGAAACATTATTGAACAAATATCTCTTCTTGAGCTTAATAATTTTAAAGATAAAAGAAGACATCTGCTGGAATAAGATGGGATTGGAGTTGAGAACCTAAAACAATTTAAAGCAAACTTCATAAATATTTTTTGAATTCTTTCAATGCGATTAATATAAATTGTAGTTGTTGGACTCCAAATTAATGAAGCATATTCTAATTTTGATCGTACAAACGATGTATATAAAATCTTTTTAATGTACGGATCAGTAAATTGTGTAGAATTCCTACGAATGAAATACAATGAAGAATATGCTTTGGGAACAATGTAATTCACATGAGGTACGAATGTTAATTTTGAATCAAATACAATGCCTAAATCTTTAATTTCATATATATTTTCTAATTCATGATTAAGCATGTGATAAGTCGAAATAAGAATATTTCGGCATCTGTGAAAAGTCATTTGCTTACACTTAGAAAAATTAAGAGGTAAACCATTAATTATTGACCAAGTCACAAGTCCGTTTACATCTTCCTGCAACAGATTAATATCATAAATTGATGCAATAGCTCTAAATATCTTAAGATCATCCGCATATAAAAGATATGTACTATGAAAGAAACAGGACGAAATGTCATTAACGAAAATATTAAAAAGTAGTGGACCCAAAATACTTCCTTGAGGGACAATAGAACTCGGAACATAAGAGGCTGAGTAAATTCCATCTATACATACTGAACATTGCCTATCCATTAAATAAGAACGAAACCAATTAAGAATTGTACCTCTGATGCCAATTTTTTTTAACTTAAAAATCAATAATTCATGTGGAACTTTATCAAAAGCTTTAGAAAAATCAGCATAGACCGTATCAGTTTGATAACCATTTTCAAAATTATCAATGCATTTCCGAGTAAAAACAGCTAAATTAGTAGTAGTTGACCTATTACTAATAATAATAATACTAATAATAATAATAAATAAAACATACCAGTAATAAAGCCATGTTGAGCGGGGCTAATATACAGTTTAAACATTTAAAATGTTGACATTAATTTCATATGAAATAAGTTTGGGAAATTTTTTTTTATGGGGCTGTTGGGACGTATTGATTTTCCTCTTTCAATCGAAGAAAACGGCGGCAGAAACTCATCGAGAGTTTCAAAACGTTTACGAAGGTGCTGATTTAAGTGAAACAACGTGTCGACATTGGTTCCGTCGCTTTAAAGACGGTGATTTTAATGTTAACGACCATTCGCGTAAAGGAAAACGAAAAACCTTCGAAGACACTGAACTGAAAGCATTTCTTGATGGGGATCAGTGTCAAATGCAGGTAGAGCTTGCTTCAGTATTAGGAGTTACCCGCCAAGCCATTTCCAAGCGATTGCATGCCTTGGGAATGATTCAAAAGAAAAGGAACTTGGGTTCCTTATGACTTGAAGCCAAGGGGTGTTGAACGTCGTTTTTTCGCCTGTGAACAACTGTTTCAGCGACAAAAAAGGAAGGGGTTTCTTCATTGTATTGCAACGGGTGATGAAAAATATATTTATTACAGTAATTTAAAGAAAAGAAAATCATGGGGGCTGCCCGGTTATGCTTCTACGTCGTCGCCTCGACCAAGTATTCACGCTGAGACCAGGTTGGTGTTGTTTACTACGAGCTATTGAAACTAAGTGAAGCCATTACTGGGGATCGGTATCGACTTCAATTAATGCGATTGAGTGGGCTTTGCGCGAAAAATGCCCACAATACGAGGAGAGGCGTAAAAAAGGGATTCTTCAGTATGACAATGCTCGGCCTCAAGTGGCAAAGCCCGTTAAAACCAACCTGAAAACGCTAAAGTGGGAAGTCTTACCCCATCCGCCATATTCTCCAGATATTGCGTCGTCCGATAATCACTTGTTCCTCTCGATGGCACACTGTCTGGTCAGTCAGCAGTTCCACTCATATGACGACATCAAGGAATGGCTAGATTCGTGGATAGCCTCATAAGATGAACATATTTAGCGTGACAGAATTCGAGCTTTGCCAGAAAGATGGGGAAAAAGTAGTAGCAAGTCATGGGCAATACCTTCAATGAATCATTTGTAAACACGTTTTCATAATAAAGTTGAATTTTTATAGAAAAACAGCGAGAATTTAGTTGAACACCTAATGTCATGATTGAGAATGATGGTTTTTGACATCGGGTAAGAAAAGTTGACTCGGCAAGGAAAAATCTTATCTACATAGGTACATGTATTAAACACAACTTTGAAAAAATTTTGATTTTTTGTATCAACATATTCTATAAATTTATTAGTTGCTTGATAAATATGGGAAGAATCATCATAACTTATATTTCTTTTTGTACACACTCTGTAAAGTCTGTAAGTCTATAAAGTCAGTACGAAAAAAATAATATTCATTGGGAAAACTTGGAAAGCCGATATACTGTGTGAAAAAAAACGTTTTCGCCCAACTTTCTACCCATGGATTCATAAATCGTGTACGATACTATGGACTGCAGGATGCACAATTGCCGAAATTGGTACAGAGTGAAGGAAGTTACCCATACAACGTCTAAGCTCATCTATCCAAAAAGGGCCTTTTTCGGAATGTTTCTATTATGCAGGATGTCAGAACGGTTCTGGCAAGTGCACTTATCTCATCATGGCTTTGCTCATTGTCCCCGACACTATGGGCTAAACTGTCGTAAATGATAAAATTGGTCCATCTACCATATTTTCCTAATCTTTACCCATTAAAATTGATAGTTATGGAAAGGAATCATTCCAATTTATATACTTTTTAATGGCACCAATCTAATTGTACACAATGTTGTACAGAATGCTAGAATCATTCTTCAGTGGATTTTAATTAGAAAATCAAGAAATCGGGGTATAGTATGTACGAGTATGCAGCAGAGACGTCTTAGTCACACCCACTTCTGTCAGGATGAATCGGTACATCGCTCGCGACATCATGGACAGTAATCCGCGTAATAAACTTCGCTGGGCCGGTTTTTTTTTTTTGGCGCCAATCCAACTTTGAACTTGTCCACCTGTTAGATTTTATTTAGCTATAATAAAGCGAAAATAAAAGAAGATGCAAAGAATCTTCATACATAATATGTGACTCATTTGTTGTTACTTTTGTGCCATTTGTTTGTTATTTTTTGTGACTCGCATGTGATATATGAGGCGAGTGTTCATATTTTGACAGCTTCTTTCGGAAAGTGAAGGTAGTTTATTAAAAATATCAGAAATAAAAAAATAGCATAGTAAACACAAGTTATGATAATGGAAAAGCTTGACAAAAGTCATCAAAGGCATTGTTTAGCTGTACGTATTTGTTTGATCAAATCTGTCTGGGAAGGGAATACTGCGTCCATATTTAATGTTGTCTCCAACAGCTATCGAACTATTGGAAAATGGAAATTGGCTTTTATAAGCGATTTGTAAATCTATTTGGAAATAAGTTTACATTGACGGGAATAACATTAAAGAAGGAAGCTAAACAAATTTCCAGTGAAGGGTGAAGGGTAATCAGTGTAGAAAGTAAACTGATGTCTGCATGTATGTGGCGCTGGAATGGGCGTGGTGAAGTGCTAGATTCTTAGCAACAAATTCCAAGAATTAACTTAATTACTATAACTTACTTATAACCTACTTACTGTTTTCTACCTAGAAATTATAGGAAAATCGTTGCTTTTTGCTAAGTCGGCTAATTTGTATGTGATGTGAACATAGAATTTTATGCGTTAGATTTGGTAATTCGTAAGAGAGATATTGGGTTGTTCAGAAAGTTTGCTCGGTTTTTAAAAGAAATTTATTTACAAATTTATGTACAAGAAAACAATTATTTTAATCTATTATAAATCTCCCCCTTTTTTAATAACTTCTTCCCACCTCTCTGGGAGCTTTTTAATTCCTCTCTTATAAATCCCGATTGTTTTTCCTAATAAAAGTGTTCAATTTGATTTTCACTTTCTTGTCGTTATGGAAATCCTTCAAGTGTTTGCTCAGGCTGCAAAATAGGTGATAGTTGGCCGGAGCGAGGTCTAGGGAGAACGGTGAGTGAGGTAAAACTTCCCTTCTCCAAGTTTCTGACCGGTCCGCAGGGCAGTGGGAGGGCGAGCGTTGTCATGATGGAAGATAACGTCTCCCCGATTGCTAAGCCTCGGCCGTTTTTCTTCCAATGCCGCCTTCAAGTTATTTAATTGTGTGATATAATAGTTCACGTTAATCATTTGATTTGTTGGGAGAAGCTCAAAAAAGACTACTGCTTTGACATTCCACCAAATCGATAACATTCTCTCCCTGGAGTAAAGGTCCGCTTTAGAGGTGGGTTGAGGGGGTTCATTTGTAGACTACCCATTTTTCATCCACTGTGATGAAGTTCTTCAGAAATGGTGTCTTGTTATTTCTTATTCTTAGGCTGTCGCAGACGTCAACGATATTCAGGCGGTTGGCCTCGGTGAGAGAATGAGGTACCGACACATCGAGGTTGCTCACAAATTCGAGCTCTTTTATGACCCCGTGAACGGTTAAGACTGATTTTTTGATTATTTCAGCTATTTGCCTAACTGTTGCGCGGGGATTAACAATACTTAAAACTCCCACAACCGTAGAAATAATTTCTTTTGGTCGTCCTGATCTGGGAGCCTCTATTACGGAGACGTCATCGTAGAAAATCTTTTAAACCAAGTTTTTTCATTTGGTCCGTTTTCCTCATAAACAGACTTTATTTTTAGGCTGGCTTCAGCAGCTGTTTTCCGTTTTAGGAAATATTACAGCATAATGCGTCTAAAATTCACTTTTTCGCTCAATTTTTCCACTTAAAAAACTTTTTTTTTAACCACTCACGACTAAACAATAGTAAACAGTTTAGAGAAGCGATGGGAGGAAGTCATGCCGGTGTTTGAAGGAACTCTACGTCATGAGAAGTGACGTAAATGGTGAACTAACGAATTAATCGAACGAACTTTCCGAACAACTCAATACTAAAAAGCATTTTTTCAAGCATTATAATTTAATGAAATCGGAAGAAATTTAGGTTACTGCATTCAACAAATTAATGTTTACAGGGGAAAACTCAATTTCGATAAATAGGTCAATTACTATGGGAGATATCCGAATGTGCGTAACAATACGGTCCATTTTCATACCTACAACTTAGCTTATTATAAGCATAGTGCATACGAAAATCGATATTAGAGTTTAATATAACTGCTTGAAAGATATGAAGCTAAGAGCATGTGTATTAAGCCATTCCTTTATAACGAAGTTAGCAAAGGGGCGTGGCTATTTGCTTATCAAGTTTTGTCGGGCGTTATAAATTATTGCGATGCACAAAAATTTAAGTTGTTACACTTTACGAAATTGGAGTTACAGGGGGGAAAAATTGAATTTCGGAAAATCGGTCAATTTGTGTGTTATTCTGCAGCAAATTTGACTGAAATTAGTGCAGATGAATTAAAGGCATAAAGCTTCCAGCAAAATAAGTGTATCTGGGGAACTGAAATTAACCACAATTTTTAGAGGAAAGCCGTGCAAATTTGCGTAATCACGAATGAAATTAACATAGGGTTATCATAGGAAGAAAGCACTTCTTCACACTTTTATGAGAATCATAATAACAATGAAAAAACAGTCATTTTGTTGCAATTTTTCGTTTAATCTAAGAAATTTTGTTTTCAGATCAGAGTTTTCAAACCGAAATTAGATTGCAAAACTGTGTTTCTTTCAAATGCCGTTATGTGGTAGTCGAATCCAAACCATTTAATAATATTTAAAAGTAATAATTTGAAAGCGATATAAAAATGTTTCTTTGGAAATCGTAAATATATATATGTACATATATTGAACTATTGGAAGTAATGAAAATGTTATACTTTTTTCAATGACTTCCAGTTTTTTTGCTGGAAGAAGAGATGTCGATCGAGTTCTTCGGATTTCACTAAGTTAAGTCGCTACAGTTAAGTCATTCCTTTAAAAAGAAATTAGCAATAGGGCGTGGTTATTTGCTTATCAAGTCTCACTGCTATTTTTATTTTTTGCGTGAATTGCTTGTAAAAAGCGTCCAGAAATTTAGAACATTTCGAATTATGTCAATAAGAAAGTGATCCCCTAATTTACGAGTTTCCGCTTTCTACTATATGTTGTGTAACCGCATTCCCTTTTAGATTAATGTATATATAAATTTTTTTCCGTACATTTTGCTTTGCAACTTTTTCTCCATGTATCACGCCGGTGAATGCTTTGTATGTGTTGGTTGCCTGCGGTTAGTGTCCGTCTATTCGCACGTCTGTCAGTTTGTAACTGAAGAAATATTTATCATTTTGCAATGACATAAAAATGTCAAAAAAGCTCAATTTGCTTTATATCACACAACCGCATATGCAAACAATTTCATTCAAATAGCCACACATACAAACACACACCCACACACACATGAAAGATGTATTTTAATTTGTTTACGCTCTCGTACTCGTATATGTGGCGCTACGCACCCTCTCTCACATACACACACAAACACCTCCATAATGTTGTTGTTCCCCCTGGCTATAGTAGTGTTAGTGTTAAATGAATTTATATTTTAATTTGTTTCATTCGTTCAGTTTGTAGTTCTCGAGGTGGTCTCATATTTCGGCAGCGGGCATCCATTTGAGATGCACCGCAGGCCTCTGGCTGTCAGCATTATCAGCTCCACCAGCTGACACAACTACCATGCGCTGCACAGTGCTTCGGGAATGAGAAAAAATGGAAATGAAAGCAAGGATTTTACGAAATTTATCCTATAGCCATTCTGTAAATACAGGATGGTATGGAGAGTGTTTGAAAATTGTCGTACAATAAATTCTAAAATTTGTAAAGATCGTAACCGATTTTTTTACGTTACAACATTTTATGTTGTAAATGGCCATTACTATTGCGTTTTTACCAGTTATATTAGAATTTCATAGTGTCACGAAGGCTTATAAACACGGTCATCGTGCATATCATAGTGGATTGTAGTCTCGACCCAATTACCTCCACCTCGATGTGGTGAAAATCGCTTTAAGTAGTTGAGTAATCGACAAGCCCAGGAAGAGCTTATCAAACTGACGTTTGGAAACGCCATTAAACGGTAGGTGCCGTTCAATGAATTACAAAAAAAATAATAATAATAAATAAATAAATAAATGAATAAATAAATAGATTAATACATAAATGAATGAATAAATAAATAAATAAATTAATAAATAAATAAAAAACAGCTTACTGAACACAAGAAACTCTCTCATATTTCGCATATGCATAAAGTAGTTATAAAAAAAAATCCATTATTTTTCCAATAGATGGTTTTGGTAATCGCTGTGTAAGTTCAATCGGATTACACTAGGTGGCATTGGAAAGATGAGATTCTTAACAAACTATTTAAAACCTTCTCTGACTGCTTGATTTCCTATTATTTGAGCGAGCGTCGAAGATGAACATAAATAAAAATACTTTATGTTTCTGAATACCGTTTTGATCCTGCTGTAACAGATAATCATGCGTGAATTTGTTTGTGACGATTCTCAATTTTCTGGAAGCTCTATTATTGAAAATATCGATGGAAAGCGGAGATCGTCATAACACAAAGCTGAACCACTCGAATAAGGCTGAATGCGAAAAGCGGCCTGGTATGTAGGTGCCACACGAGTTAACGCAAAAAAACCTTATGGACCGAATTTCCATCTTCCAATCGATGCCGTATCGCAACGAAATCAACCGATTTCTGAATGATGGTGACTGGAGGTGGAAAATGAACTACCTATAAAAATATTAAGCGAAAATGGTCATGGTCGAATCGGACAGTAGCCAAGCCAGTATTGATGGCTAAGAAGGTTTTGCTGTGTGTCTTTGGTTAGATAGGCGAGGAATCATCTGCTATGAACTGGTTCCCTACACTCAACTGTTTAATTCGGACCTGTACTGTTAACAATTAAACCATTTTAAGGAAGCAATCATCCAGAAGCTTTGGCCACCAACAGAAGCGGAATTGTGTTCCATCAGGACAACATGAGACCACACACACTGATAGTTTCTCACTAGGACATCCGAAAGTTTGGTTGAGAGGTTCTTATGCGTCCAACTTATAGTTTCAAACTGGCGTGAACCGATTTTCAACTGTTTTTGTGTGTGGCGAATGACTTCGCCTTAAGAGAAGCTTCTGAAAACTGACCGCTCCAGACTTTATCCCAATTGGGATTAGAGTTTGTGTGAGAGAATGGGGCAGAATGAAATTACCTTAAAAATTGCAACAGGCTATCGAACAAAATGGTGCATATTTGACCGAAATGGGATCATTATACTAAATAAAATCTTTAATGCCAAGCAAAAATTAATGGATTTCTTTTTATTATAGACAATTAATTAAAATTCATAAAAACCTAGCTCCTCCTCCTTAAAACGGATTTACATTTTAGCTTAACGTGTACCGTACACAATTGTTTCCTTTTTTCTCTCATTCGGAACACTGTGCACTCTATGCATCGTCCATGTTGAGGTTTGATGCGGCCAAACCTGTTGAAAGTATCTAAACATAGACGTTTTTAATGTTTTTTTTCGCAATTAGTTTTTATTATCGCATTAATTGTTATTGAAGGTTGCCAATTTTTCAACATTAATTACGTAGTCGTAGAGACGCGACAAGGCAAAAACAAACGATATTATTGAATATTTTGGTATTAACGAACATTTAAGTAGATTTCCATGTTGTTTGTTTAACATAAATTAAAGTTGAAATAGTGAGGCATCTTTTTGCTGTTTTTGTGTTTGGTGAAAGTCGCTTTTTAGGATGAGATTAAGGGCATAGACTAATAATATACAGGGCTTTTTTTTCGCAAAAGATTAAGAGAATTAACAGATATAAGAAGAAACATTCTTCTTCAGTTTTGGAGGTTATTTTGAAATAATCAGTGGTAATAATTTTATATGCATTACAGTGCGATTTTATAGTGTGAGTTTGATTTTGTAATAACTGAGATGTATTGGGCATATAGACGTGACACTGCATTGCAAGGATAATTTACATTTATATCGGAATTACATCGAAAAGGATGTCACGTTCACGGCTGGCACAACATGTTACAAATGTGTGGATCTAACCGCCGAATCAATTTGTGACCATCAAAGAGCAACAACTTTATGTTATTAATTGGAATATACAGACCAGAAGAGAGAGCTGGGTCGGATTCATTTATCCATTCATTTCTCTATTGTTTACTCTCTACAAAAAAGTAGAGAGTTTTTGAGGCTAAATGACACCAAAATTTGCAAATTCTGATATAAGGCATATACATACGTTATCATCTTGCCATTTAAAAAATTTCGTAAACTTTTTAAAAGTTGTGGAAATTTCTAATAAACTAAGTAGTCAGAAAAAGACCTTTATACGATCACAAAATAACCGTTTTTCTTTTATCTCCTCAATCGTAGCAAAACGTTTTTCTTTCATCGGTGTCTTTAGTTTTGGTAAGAGGAAAATGTCAGCGAGGGCCAATTCAGGTGAATACGGTGGTTGAGGCATGATTACGGTTTTGTTTTTGCCAAAAACTTACGCACAAGCATCGATGTGTGAGCTGGTGCGCTATCACGGTGCAAAATCCTTGATTGGTTTTTTCACAATTCTGTGCGTTTCTGACGAATTGCTTCGCGCAACGGTGCATAACTTCAAGGTAGTATTCCTTATTGATCGTACGACCTTGTGGCAAGAACTCATGATGCACCACGTCATTGCAATCGAAGAAAACAGTGAGCAAAACCTTCACATTTGACCGAACTTGACGTGCTATTTTCGGTCCAGGACGAGCATTGTCATTGACATCTTCTCGGCCTTCCTTAAACCGGTTATACCACAATTGAACTTATATTCTGCTCATAGTAGAGTCGTCAAACGCCACAGTCAACATTTCAAATGTCCTTGCACATTTAATTTCAATTTTTACACAAAACTTAATACAGTTTCTTTGATCGATCATTTTTTCGAATAGTAAAAAATCGAATAGCGCACCAAAACACGACTAACCTTTTTATCTGTCAAAAACAAACTGACAACCCAAAATGGCTGATATTGTCAACATATATAACAGACATGTGTACTAACATAACACACGTTACTCACGAAATTTAAAAATAACGGTTATTTTTTGATCACACCTCGTATAGTGACTTAAATTGTGAACATCTCCATGATAACTTTATAAATATCGAGAGCTTCTCATGTTTTCGCGAAAATGAACTCTATGACGAACTCTTTAATGCCATATCCAACCTCGGCGATATTAATTTACAGTAAAAAATATGGGTTTCAGTTCCGTCTTGTTTGATTTTTTGTTTACGAGTGCAAAAAAATTGTTTGTTTGCTCATTTGTGCAGAACTGCATTCATTATTTTTAAATTTGGGGAAAAACAAAAATAAATAAATAAACTTATTTTTGAAGAAAAAAAAAATAAATAAAATATTTTTTATCAATCAAAAATTTCCTCATTAAAAAATCTATTTGCCTATGTGGGCTATAAAATAACACTGTTCAAGGTTGGATGCTGAGTGAAAAAACGGTATTTTGATTTACGATTTTTTTAATATAATCTCTCGATTTGCTAATGAAGACTTGGCAGCACTTTTGGATCGCTAGTCTGTTTTTAGAAATTTGTAAGACCAAACCACTACTAAATGCTAATATCGAGTGGTGCATAAGATTGAGTAAAGTATAAGTAGTGGAATTTTGTGACGCCATTTTCGATAAAAAAATTTTTTTTTTTAGAAAATTATTCTATAGGGTGGCGCATAAGTAGCGCTAAGATTTGATCAGTGAATACATTTTTTGGTTAAGTCTTTTTTTTCGTCTCTTTACAGAATTAACTAAATAATACTTGGGAAATTTATGATGGAAAGGCTCAGCACAGAACAAAGAACCAAAGTTGTTCAATTTTACTTGGAAATTTCTTTCATGTTCGAAATGCTCAGTGTTTTGGGTAACAATGGGCTGTCTGTGATCTTCGGCGAGCTGGAAGACCTCGTGCAGTTCGAAATGAAGTAACCGTTGCTCGAGTGCTAGCAAATGTTGAGGAAAACACCGAAACTTCCACCAGACGACGTTTTCAGCAGTTAGAGATGTCTAGGCGGTCTTTGCAAAGAATTTTACATATGTTACATCTTTTTCCATATAAGATGCAATTGGTTCACGAGTTAAAACCAACTGATGCACAAGAACGCATTCAATATAGTCGCCGTTAACGTTACTTATGCGCCACCCTCTTTATAAACAACAAGTCTTCCCATGGATTCACATGTGTGCTTACAGATGGGTTAAATTAGTGATTGTTTCTTCATCTGACACGTTTGCCAGATTTACTCTCCTCTTACTATATATAAATTAAAACATTATGATCATGTTACACCATATACGATTGAATTTTTGGAATATACATTTGAAAACTTTATCGACCTTAGAACTATTTTGTTTTCCTACAAAACTATTAAATATCTATGAAACTCGTCAATCCAATACATAGTTTCTAAATTTGTATTTGGAGATCTTCAGGAGCCAATATTTTACAACTTCCACGGGTACGATCGCTAATAATGCACTGGTCTTGCCGATTTCGTACTACTCGTATACGATTATGGAATTCAATAATTCCATATAAATACAGAAGATTCTCACAATCATGCTTTGGATTTAAGAAGTTCTTAATGTCTTGCTTGTAGAATTATTATGTTTCACTATAAATTGTTGATGCTACATATTTTATATCCTATCTCTCTCCATATTCGTTTTTAGTACTGTCATTACTATCATTATAGGAATCATTATTAAAACTTTTTAAGAATTGAATTGTAAAATTTCAAATTTGCGTCGCAAAATGTTGGTCTGCGTAATCAATTTGACCGTATGCGGATTTGGATTGCAATATGAAAATAAAATAATAATAAATTACGGAAATTGTTTGGCCAAAAGAGGTTCTGAACCAGAGAGCAATTAATCGATGGCAGAAAAGCTTGTTTTAAAGCGTTGGACAAATCGTATTATTCGATTTTGAGAAACGTTGCACAACACAACTGCGTCTGAAAAATAATACCAGTTTTTTTATTTTTTTTTTATTTTTTTCAAAAAACTATTCGTTTGCCCAAACCTGTTGCAATTCCTTTAAAATGATATCTTCGGTGCAGTCTCTTGAGGTTTGGAAATAGATAAATTTTTGAAAAAAAAACTCACGAAGATATACAGTGTGAGATGAAAAAAACTTACAGCTGTTGGTACCTGCCGGGACGCATTTGAGGCTCAAAATATCTTTCAAAATTTAGTTGACTGATTCCGTTTGGAATGGAATTATCGGAGGCAAATAGCAATCTGATCGGTAGAGATTGATGCTAGTAGGGGCGCTCTTCATGTATGATTTTCTTCGAAGTGTTTCTATCACTTGTAAACATTTCTGTTCACCGAAGGGTTTCTACGATAATCTACAAGTTTATGTTCCCATAGCAGAAACTTCATTTCGTAAGTAAAATTTAATGCAACTTCTCTGCTCAACGAAGACACACATTTTAAAACTTCCAAAATTGATTTTTCCTCCATACAAAACAGAGCATAGTTCAAGCATTAATGACATTTATGGCAAGAAATTTGCCACAGATGTCTGACACAGTGCTGTCAACTGAGAACAAAATGTTTCTTATTCGATATAGCCGTGCAATTTTAACAGAAATTTGGTCTTTCCCTTCCGATACTGGTGTACATACAGATTCAAAAGGAAGCCACGTTAAAGAGAAGTGAGCTGTGTACGTCGTGAAGATCAGCTATAGATGTGAAATTTCATGGGTGAGGTCTTAAGAATAACGCGATTTTTTTTGTTATACTTATAGTAATTAATTCATGATTGACATTTATTCAATATTATAGGTAGACTCTTCGTATAACGAAAACACACATTGTAAAATTGGCCAAAGTGAATTTTTGCACCAAACAAAACAGAGCATAGTTCAATCATTAATGACATTTATTACAAAAAATTTGCCACAGATGTCTGACACAGTGCTGTCAACTGACACAAAAATATTTCTGATTCGATATAGCCGTGTTATTTTTACAGAAATTTGGTCTTTCCCTCCTGACACTGTAGTATATGCAGATTCAGAAGGAAGCTATGTTGAAGAGAAGTGAACTGTGTATGTCATGAAGATCAGCTATAGATGTGAAATTTCATGGATGAGGTCATAAGAATAATGCGATTTTTTTGTTTTACTTACAGTAAATAATTCATGCTTGACATTTATTCAATATTATAGGAAAACTCTTCGTTTAACGGTAACACACATTGTAAAACTGGCCAAAATTGATTTTTCCACCGTACAAAACGAAGCGTAGTTCAATTATTAATGACATTTATGACAAGAAATTTTCCACATTTGACAGTGCTGCCAACTGAGAAAAAATATTTCCGATTCGAGTAATTTTAACTGAAATTGGTGTTTCCCTTCCGACACACTAGTATATACAGATTTAAAAGGAAGCTACGTTGAAGAGAAGATCAGCTATAGATGTGAAATTTCATGGGTAAGGTCAAAAGAATAACGCGATTTTTCTGTTTTACATATAATAAATAATTAATGCTTGACATTTATTCAATATTATAGCTAAACTCTTCGTTTAATGACCCAACATTAACATTGGGAGTATGAAAAAACGCTTTACGTATATAAATCAACTGAAATGAAACGAAGATCCTTGCCAGTTTGTGTTAAATATGCTTGTTTCGAGTAAAGAAGGACATGGTTAAATAAAGTCTAAGTCCTTGCTCTTGTAAGTGGTTCATCCTTTTGATTGCATGCACCGACTTGGATATCGACTTAAGATATTTACTACAACATTATCGCCTGTAATTGTTAATAACAGACAATACAGTCTAATGTTCCAGCAGGAATTTTTTATACCAATCGGCACAATAATCACCACAACTACTGGTACATTAGTTATTCCTATTTGATTGAAACACCTGTGATTTTAACATTGGTTCGTCATAGAGGGCAAGTACTTCCAATTTGACAACAATTCAGTACTATTTACATATGTAGCATGGTTATGTAGCTCTAAAGTATCATTTTCGATTACATTTCTGTAAAATAGTTTATTTTTTTTAAATTTATAGGATTATCCGATGAAAATCAAAATTTTAAGAGTTGGTTGAACGTAATAGTTTATTAACACATGGAAGCACTTTTGCTGGAAACATAGAATCGGCACATGTTGGTATCTTGTCACTATTGGAAATGTTTTCTCTTTTTGGTAAACTTTCAATTTTTTTTAAACTGCGCCATTAAGCAATAATCAATTCATTTGTCCATTCATCCGCTGATAAAGTACTCAAAAATAGAGAAAGGAGGTTTAAAGTTAAATTCTTCTTATAGTGCTTTCTTTTTCGGCAAAAAATATAACATTTTTTTCATCCTTTCTCTGAAATTTACACTTTTATGTTTCTGTCTGCAAAATGTATTAGCCTTGTCTTGCCTTCCGATAAATCGGCGTAATTTTTTTGTTTTAGTTATCTTGAATTTTTAAGTCAAATTGATTTTCAAGTTTCTTGCGTGCCATTTTTTGTAGTATTGTAAAGGTCATCATTTGCTAATAGCTCCCGTTTCCAATCAACCATCTGTCCATCCATACGCTGCTGAAGTACCCGAAAATAGGGAGAGGAGGCCTAATGTTCCATTCTTCTTATAGTGCTTTCTTCTTTTCGACCAAAAAATATAACATTTTTTCCATCCTTTCTCTGAAAATTATACTTTTATGTTTCTGTGTATAAAATGTGTTACCCTTATCTTGCTTTCTGATAAATCGGTATAATTTTTTTGCTTTAGTGGTCTTGAATTTTTATATCAAATTTATATTTAAGTTTCTTGTGCATCATTTTTTTCTTTTTTGGAGTATTGTTGAAGTCATCATTAAAGTCATAATCACATTTGCATTTTTGGGATTTTTTAAGTATATTTTGGCGCCAAACGAAGGATACCACTGCGCGATTGGACGTTCTATCTTTCGAGATACTTAACCTATAGTTTGTATATTGATACAGTACAAAGACCGAGTCCACATGGAGAGACATTAGGATTATATTTAGTTGTACTGCGTTTCCACTAATGCCCGCAGTGGCACCTATTCTATCCATTTGTTTCTGTCGCAGGAAAAGTCTCCCATTAAGTATACTTTTCCTGTAACTTTTTGGTGTGACTCGTCCATTTATTTACATTACTTATACGTTAGAAAAAACTGGTCCTCATTGTATTAGCTGAATAAATTGCAGTCGAAAATTATAGCTTAGTAGATCAAATGTATGAGGAAACGTTCCTCTATAATTCCCCATTTCGTTCTTAAGTTTTCAGTCTAATAGGATAGGATATACGAATACAAACAATTGCATGGCATTTAGGATTGTGGAATAAATATTTGTTATACAATCGTTTTTAATATTAATTTTCTTAGTATTTTTTCTCTGTTTGCTCACTGTGAGAACGTATGAGTAATGCTGATTTCTTTTAAATGCCACACACAGTTAATTTCAAATATTTATTTTGTCCCGTTGAAAACTAACAATCACCAAATGCTAATAGAATCGTTAACGATTGTTAAATTACCGCGTATGCATTGTAGGTTTGTCTGACTCATTAAATAGATGGAAGAGACGATAGAGAAGATCTTTAGAAAATTTACATTTCAAAACAGTCAACTGTTTGACAGGCGCTTATAATGATCTGATGACAATGACAGCTTTATTTATTAACGAGCGGTTCATAAATAAGGCAAAGTAATAACAAGTTATTACTCATCAAATTGATATACCAATAAATGTAGGGCTAAAAGTGGCTTAAAGGTGGCTCAGGTGATTTTATTGGGTTTAAGAAGCTGCCAAAGAGTTTGAAGTTTACCCTGTACAGTTGCAACAAAATGTCTTTTGGGGGACACAACAAGATAAGCACGTGAAAAACCAAAAGAGAAAAAAGAATCAAACTTTAAACACCTACACATCTGTGCATCAACTTGCGTATCATGTCACAGTTTAGTTGTTGTTTAGTTAACCCTTTTGTGTTTCCTTTTCCCTTATCAGAGTGGCTGATGGGAGGAAAGTAACAGATGACTAACGAAATTTTCCATCCAGCATCAATAGCCCAAAATCTGCTTTTGCTATGTCACTCTTCCTTCCTCTTTCTATGGCCATCGTTTGAAAACGGCCAGCAATGCAATGAAGTGAGTAAAGTGTATGGTTTATGTTGGAAGCGGGATATGCTTTTTCATCCTTGATAAATGTAAAAAGATAAATTGTGAAAAGAAAGAAAAAAATATATACTCTTAAGGCAGAAGAGATATGAATTCCAATCTGTGTTAGATCAAATGCATAATTTGCTTTAAGAAAAAATAAATGTGAAATCGGAATGGAACCTGAAGTTGGCATAAAGGCATATTAGTTTCCTTTGAATTTATTCCTGTGCGTTTGTATCACCACATGGATGAGCACAAATAATTTTCTTTATCAAAATATTAAAAAGCTATGAATATTTATAGGGGTGATTTAATGGAAATAGAGGGGAGTTAAACATAGAAAATTGTGCTATCTAACTCAATAATTTAAATATCACTGCAGAATACAGTATTTTAAAATATACAAGGTGTCCGTCGGGAAGGTACTTTGTACTTTGTTTGATAAATGTTCTATTTGATGTCGGCAATTATATATGGAATAAAATATCAGATAAATGTCCAGCTCTGTTAGCCTGACAAATGCGAGCCCTTTTGATTATACATTTCACGCGTTATTTCATTACATTCATCACGAATTCGTCTTCCTTCACGTGAACGGTCGTTAACTTCAAAACCAGCGTCTTTAAAGCAACGGAACCAACGGAAACGTTGTTTCACTTAAAAAAGCAACTCCGTAAACGCTTTGAAGCTCTCGATGAGCATCAACCGAAGAAAACATTGAAAGAAAAAAGTCAATACTTCCCGCATATGACGATTATTCGGCACAAAATCATACATATTCACACAATCAAAAGAATATGACGTTAAACGAAAATCACTATTGTGTCGTGGCGGTGTGTTTACCATATGCTTAAGCTTGACTCTTGACGTTTCGGTTATAGCAGAATCAACTACCACTTACAGCTGGCGTCATCTATTGGCCAACGGCGGAAACTTAGTTGTGTACCTATTAAATTCTACATCTAACAAATCAATTCCTCTATTCATTGTTATTTTTATGGAATAAATTTGGAATATTTCTGGACAAATTGTTGGCTTTTATGCATTATCTGAAGCTTTGAATTTTATACGAGTATTTCCAACAACGGACTTAAAATCATTAATTTTTAAACTATCTAAACTTGGCAGTTTCAATAGGTTTTGTTTAGGTTTTAACCCTGAATATCTCGCTGTGCGATGGTATAATTTTAAATTGTAATTTTTTAAATTTGATATTTTTCACCCCCTCTCTCTTTCGGTTTCACATGGAGACCTAATTGTTACTTAAACATTTAATTTATGACTTTATTTTCTTTATAGTTTTTTGCTATTTATTCACTGTTTAAGCTTTTAGTTACATAAGTTGTTGAAATGCAGACAAAAGCGTGCAACAAAATCCCGACAAAAGTGTCTGAGTTTCAAAAGGGAAACGCTGTATCATGGATCTCGTCGTAGGATAATGTGGGAGGCAAGATAACGTGACAACAGAAAATATTAGAACACTTGCATAATGCTGTTATAAAAGTTAAAAAAAAATATTTATATCCAATCATATCTCGAGGAAAAACATCGGTTGAACAAATTGTTTTCAGCGCAATTCAATAACTTCTTAGAGAATCCATAAAAGACACACGCTGGATGATGCCAAATTACTTCCTGACAAGTGGCGTTTTTCAGCTGTTCGTTGTCATATTTTGATATTCAAAATTGGGACTTTAAAATTTTTCTTTTTATTATCTATCTGCATTATTTATCTGCACTAAACTCAGTCACCGTGTACGAGTGCAATTGGATGAACGAACAAAAATGTGGTTCTGCTTATGGTGCAACTCAGATTTATGCTACTCATAAATTCCAAGACTTTATTTACCTGGCTTTGAGATATATCGTAGAGAAGCCAAGTTTTCATGAACGTAAGCG
>JAHXMU010000208.1:377169-400119 GCA_019455685.1 Philornis downsi
AAAAAAAAAGGGAGTGTCTCAAACGCCCTAACAACCTTGACATCAAAAGTAAATTTAAATTAAATACACATAAAGCTATAATTTCGATGAAACTTTTAGTTTATTATCAAGCTTGGACCTTGCCATTGTGTACGAAATACAGTGTTATTTAAATGGTCGCCTCTGGACTGATTGCAGCAGCGAATCCTTTAGATGTTGTTTTTGACCACTTGTTTGCACATTTTGGGCGGTGTATCGGCGTTAACTTAACAAATGTTGGTTCTCAAATGCTCCAACGTTTGGAGATTATCCAGGTAGACACGGTTTGACACCTCCAAACCATAATGCGCTCCAAACAGTCACTTTTTCCGAATGCTATAGCTTTTCCACCATCATTTCTGGCTTCTCTTAGACCAACGCCACTCGCCAATATTGCTTGTGGACGTAACCGCCGAGTGAGAAATGAGCTTCATTGCTAAAGAAAATTTTGTTCGATTGAAAGCCCACGTTTAAATCCCCACTTTTGTAGTAAGTTTTAATAAGTTTTACGCGTTCTTCGGTTATTAAACCAACCATATTCGTAAATGGCAAAACTTTAACTAAATAAATACCACTTCAAATGGCAGATATTTAACAGCTGACAGCCTTGCCAGAGCGGCGGTTTTGAAAAAAAAACTAAATGGATAACTCTGTACAAATCATCTTATTTAAGCTGTTTATATCAAATTCTGCTTTGAGTACTTTTTTTTTTTTTTTGAAATTTCGAGACACCATCCGATCTCAACTTTTTGCGTTGCGAGAGTACAGTTAATCCCCTACCTACGGAAATATACTTTTCAAGTTTTGACATAAAAATTCTTCTCTAAATGTTTTCTCTAGTCCAAAGCTTTCAATTTTCAAAATTTAAATTTTGTTTTTTTTTTTTTTTTTAAATTCGTTTCGAAACAAATTTTGCAATGATATACCGAACTGAAAGAAAGAGCATATTAAAAACTGGATAGAAAATTAGATTTTTTGTTTTCATGTCCGAAGCCAATTATAGTTATCATACAGCCCTAGCATATGTGTAGGTATGTCGTGAATTTGTATACGATAAATATTTTAACAGGCTTCACTTCCCACCAGTGTTTTACACCCTGCCGCCCCTTTTGGCTATCAGTAGGGTGGACGAGTAAAACAAGATCAAGGAAATTTATGCTTTCTTATTTTTCTTTTTCCGTTTTTGCAAAAAGAAAAAAAAACATAACAAAGATATTGAATAATAAATGGCAACACAAACACTACAGAGTGGGTGTAGGAAACGTAACGAAAGCAAAATGGGGAAATGTTCATCACAAATGCTGGTAACCCCCAGTTGTGGCTCTTTGGGCGGCTCTTCAATCTACTGGCTCTTTAGGCCAAGGAAAAAAAAACAAGAAGAATCCCACAATACAACGACACAAACCCTGAGGTTACCACATATGTGGGGTAACGAATATCATCGTGGTGTACCCACCCATATATCATTTCCATCAAAAGTTATGAATATGTTGCAACATAAATTCGATAAAATAGACTGAAAATTAAATTGTTTCAGAAAACGTTTTAACTTACGTTTTGTTTAATGTTGTCTGACAATGTAACCAAATGGGGATATCTGTAAAACAAAGAAATATATTTTTATGACATCAAATTATCAGTGTATTCGGTACATCAACATTTCAAATAAATTGTTTCTTAAAGTAAATTTGATACATGAATGATAATATTTTTGTATTTCAATAATAATAATAATAATTTAAAAATGATTTCCAGTTGTTATCAGTGGCCAGCGCCTTAAGCTGTACAAATATTATTGTATTTACACTGCTAAGGTTAAAAACCCCCTTCGGACTATTAAATTTAATATTATAATCTAATACTGTCAATAAATAACTAATGGGAATCATAATGTCTCATAATCGTTGGTTGTTTTTCACCTCTGCACTGCAATGTGAAAACATACAATGGGAGGCAATTTATTATTTTTTTATTTTATTTTGCTTTTAATTTTTTATTTATTTCATTCACTGTGGCAGCCCTTTTTGCCAAGGGTAAAGCTGAAATAGAAAGCAGCTTTTCCATTTATCAAAAGCCTGAAAATGCACATATAGATGTGTTTATTAGCATGAAATAATTTAAACTATCAAAGCCTTCTTAAGTCTCATATCTCATACGATTAGAGAACTAATACAGGTTGCCTCAAAAGAAAGTTTATAAAGGATTATCCATTTTTCATTTTAAAATATAGTTAAATAAAACACTTTATGAGTGTTTTGATTTCGATTTCGATGAAATTTTTATTTCATTATAATGTTTTCACCTTGCCATTGTGTATGAAATACAATATCATTTAAATGACCGCCTCTGGTTTGATTGCGGCAGTGGATCCTTTTGACGTAGTTTTCGAAAACAAAAAATGATTCAATGACACCTCCATACCATAATGCGCACCAAACCGTCACCTTTTCCTGACAGGCAGATTTTCAGATTTTCTACAATCACTTCTGGATTCTCCGAGCTCCATACGCGACAATATTGCTTGTTGACGTTGACCTACGAGTGAGAAATTTTCTTCATTACTGAAGAAAATTTTGTTCGATTGGGAGTCCACGTTTGTATCATCACTTTTGTAGTAAGTTTTAACTATTTTCACGCGTTCTTCGGTTGTTAAACGATCCAGATTCGTAAATGACAAACCTTTCACTAAATAAATAACACTTCCTATGACAGGTACATATTTAACAGCTTATAGTCTTGCCAGACCGGCGGTTTTGAAATCGTTAAATGGATAATCTTATATACCTATAGGGTGGCACATAAGTAACGTTAAGATTTTATCAGTAAATACATTTTTTATTTAAATCCTTTTTTTTGTCTCTTTACAAAATTAACTAAATAATACTTGGGAAATTTATGAAGGAAAGGCTCAGCACAGAACAAAGAACCAAAGTTGTTCAATTTTGCTTTGAAAGCCAGCATTCGATTATTCAGATCGTATCGAAATTTCTTTCATGTTCGAAATGCTTCTAGCGCTCCAGCAACTTACCGATTGGTTGAGCGTTTTGGGCAACAATAAGCTGTCTGTGATCTTCCGCATGCTAGAAGATCTCGTGCAGTTCGAAATGAAGTGACCATTGCTCGAGTAAAAGCAAGTATTGAGGAAAACGCCGAAACTTCCTTCAGGCGACGTTCTCAGCAGTTAGAGATGTCTAGGCGGTCTTTGCAAAGAATTTTACATATGTTAAATCTTTTCCCATATAAGATGCAATTGGTTCACGGGTTAAAACCAACTGATGCACAAGAACGCATTCAATATAGTCGGCGTTAACGTTACTTATGTGCCACCCTATATTTGTTTAGCTTACAGGATACGCCAATTGGTAGCTTGGCTCTTAGGAGGATTTTAGTCGCTTTGAAGCATTTCTTGGGAGGGGATTTGGCGTAGTGAGTGCGAGATTTTTACAAAACGTTGATTTGGCGAAGTGTTTGCCCAGCATTCATCCCATTCGAAAATAGATCAAAAAATTTGAAAAGACCAGCAAAGCACTGGTAAAAAAAATTAAAAAAAAAATCCGAATAAGCGAGGCCATTAAGAACCGTAGAAAATTCAAAGAGTGTTAATCAGTCTGTTTGTAATAATCTAAATATTTCAATTCGGAAGCGGGCAAATGTTTTAAATATGCACGGATCATGTATCTTGCAGGAAGTTGGGTCCCTACTGTATAAACATGATGTCTGTACTTGTCTTTTTTTTACCAAAATTTGTTAAAAATTATGTTTATGCTTATATTTTTTTTACCAAAACTTATTAAAAATGAATTTTAAAATGAATTTAAAAAAGAATTTAAAATGAATTTGCAAAGTTCCATAAACATACCTAATGTAAGATTACATCAAATTGTACTTTATGTTACCTTTTTTGCCCTTTTTGGACTAAAGGTATTGTGAATTGTTAATGAAGAAAATGTCAGATAATATTTACCGAAAGCCAGAAATTGTAAAACCAAAAAGTAGTTACTCTGCACAGCTCAAGCGGTATGCATCATAGCTTCCCAAATATGCTTGCACTGAATTGAAATTAATTTCTTTTATTTCAAACTTCCAAACAAATAATTTCCCAAATCTCTTGAGAAATTATCTGATTAAACGGCGCCATAACATTCATCAGCAGGACGACTTGCCTTCACAGCGATACAGAAGATTACCTCAATCCCAAAATACAGTCCACAACCTACTCTAAAAATTTTCAGCCGGGTCCAGTGTCGATCATCACATCAAGTTGATTGCAGCAATAACAACAACGGTCCATTTGCCCCAGCTGCATTCAATCAGATTCCAAAGGGTGTTCCAACAAGAACGCAAGATTTAAATGACTGATGCAGCAATTGAATTGCTTCTCTGGCTGTATGACATGTGGCGCCGTCTTGTTGAAACCACATGCCCTCCACATTCATTTCTTCAATTCTAGGCACGAAAAAACTGGTTGTCATTTCACGATATCGAACACCATTGACTGTTTGCGCTTGACATGCCTCATTTTCATAAAAAGAGGTCCAATGAGGTCCAGCCCAAAATCTACACCACACAGTGACACGTTGAGGATGCATTTGCTTCTCGTGAATCACTCCAAGATTTTCCTCACCCCAAATGCGACAATACTGCCTATTGACGCAGCCATCAAGATGGAAATGGGCCTCGTCACTGAAGATGATTTTATCGGTAAAATCAGCATTTTCATGTTGTCTCTCCAATACCCAATTAACGAACTCCCTTCGTTGTCCATGGTCAGCTGGTTTCAGTTCCTGAGTCAATTGAACTTTGTATGCACGAAGATGCAAATCTTTCGTCAAAATTCGCTGCATAGTGGATTTGGCGACACCAATTTGCTGAGCTCGGAGCTGAGTCAAATTGAGGTGGATGGAGTTTGAGCGACATCATCACGTACAGCTGCTACATTTTCGGTCGATCGACCTGGTCGAAGGCGCGTTGTTGTCTTTACATCACTAGCAGACCCAGTTTAGGCAAATTTATCCATTAATCTCTTTACAGTTGGCTCTTTTGGAGCATTATTGTGAGCCCAAATTGATCGCAATTTGCGAACTGTAGCCGCAAAACTTTCACCATTTTGGTAAAACAACTTCACAATGAGAATGCGTTGTTCATGCGTATAGCGCTCCATTTTGTAACTTCTATTAGCAAACAAAAACAATTGTTCAAATGTCAAACTGACACTTCGAATGGCGCCAAATTTAAATCTTGCATTCTTTTTGGGACACCCTTTACTTCTTCACTCATTTTTATTCACCTATAATATTTAACTGATGCAAGAATTGGAGTCTCTAGATGCCAGTGGGAGGCTTAACTTCGGAAACCAGTCCATTGAGCGCTTTCCAACGACTAGCAACATAATGTTTTCGTTTGTGTCTCAATGGGCACTTAAAAATGCAGAACTGCCATTACTCGGGAGCCACGAATCGGAATCATGAATGTCAAAATCACTCGCATTCGCCTAAAGTGGTCATATGGGCTGCAATGTCGTCGCACGCAGTTATTGGTTTTTACTTTTTTTTTTTGGAAGTGAATTCAGAGCGTTATGTGGAGATGTTGGGCTGTAACTGTAAAAATTTCGAAGGATATAACCAAATAACACGTTTCCAGCAGGATGGAGCAGAGAGTAGAAATGACATAAATAGGCCTCCACATAGTCCTCATGTAACCTTTATATACATATGTGATACTGTGGTATTATCTGAAAATTTTAGTTTACGCCAATAAACCGACTTCCTTGACGTGTTTGAAATAAAATACCGACGAAACGTTACGAAATGGCAGCCAAAACGGGGTCCACTTGTGAGCCGTCTTAAGAAATTTTAGTGTTTGTTTAAATAGATGCCACGAACGAGAGAACTTACATTTCAACGATAATATTTTTGAGAAATAAATTCCCAAATTGTGTATTTTTAATAAATAATAAATATTTTTTCGATAAATCACTCATTTTTTCTTTAATCGATTTAATATATATAAGCCTTCTATTAAGACGCCTTGTACAAATGAGAATCATTTAAATGACGTTGCCAAAGTTCCAGTCGAAAAAATCAATGATCATCGAAAAAAGATCAATGATGCTATAGCTGTATCTCTTTTTTAAGTTTAATTAATACAATATATGATATATATGAGGTAACTGCAGTAACAATACAAAAAAATATATATATGATTCAATCAGAAAGTACTTTTGCAGTAGGAATTTTGTAACAAATCAATTGTTATGACAATTATTTTCAGTATTATTTTCTATTGAATCATTCCGTTGAACTGTCAAATTCAAGCATAGGACCGATGAATTGGCCGCTTATGTCATGCGGCATGATACCTCTAGATGTTTTCCTTTGGGATTACGTAAATTCGAAACTTTAAATGGATTAAACAGCTACAACTGGGGAATTGCAAATCAACATTACTCATGTCTACCGAAATATTCGAAAACGTCAATGAAAATTGGAGCCATGCTAGGCGCAGTTACGGCCAAAATTTAAAAGAAATAATCTTTAAAAAATTAACATGGAGAATGGATCATATGTGCATGACTTTGGAAATTTACTTAATTATCCTACGCTTATCGATCAGAATGGCTTTTTAATCATTTAACTTTGGCTTTGACTTTGGAAACGTATAAAATGTAAACACTTTTGGTTTATTCATACCTTTTTATCATTTATATTTTTCCCCCACTGTGGCACCGCTTATTACTTTTGATTGCAAACAATTACAAGCTTTTGAAATGCTTGGTTTGATTGCAACACAATTTTTTGATGGAGCTGCAGCACATTAACTTACAACCACAACACTGTCAATTCGCTCCTATCACTTTCATGAAGATATTAGGTGGGCAACTAAGTTCCCGATAGATGGTGCCTGTTTGCCAATAGATGGCGCCTGCTGTAAGTGCTGGTTAATGCTGCCATAATCTAATCGTCATGAGCTAAACTTAGGCATATGGCAAACATACCGTTTCGACACAATAGTGATTTTCTTTTGACGTCATATTCTTTTGGTTGTGTGAATATGTATGATTTTGTGCCAAATATTCGCCGTATGCGGGAAGTATTGATTTTCTTCTTTCAATAGAAGAAAATGGCAGCTGAAGAGCTTCTAAATGTTTACGGAGATGCTGCTTTAAGTGAAACAACGTGTCGAGATTAGTTTCGGACAGTGATTTTGATGTCGGCGACCGTTCGCGCGAAGGAAGACGAAAACCCGTCGAAGACAGTGAATTGAAGGCATTGCTTGATGGGGATCCGTGTCAAACGCAGATGGAGCTTGCTTTAGTATCAGGAGTTACCCGCCAAGACATTTCCAAGCGGTTGCATGCGTTGGGAGTGATTCAAAAGCAAGGAACTTGGGTTCCTTATGAGCTGAAGCCAAGGGACGTTGAGCGTCTTTTTTTCGCTTCTGAACAACAGCTTCAGCGACAAAAAAGGAAGCGCGGTCTTCATCATAGAGTAATCTAAAGAAAAGAAAGTAACTGGGGCTGACCGGTTATGCTTCTACGTCGTCGCCTCGGCCGAATATTCACGCTGCGAAGGTTATGCTCTGTATTTGGTGGGACCAGATCGGTGTTACTTATTACGAGCTATTGAAATCAAGCGAAACCATCACTGGGGATCGATTTCAATTAATGCGTTTGAGTCGAGCTATGCGCGAGAAACGTCCGCAATACGCGGAGAGGCAAGAAAAAGTGATTCTTCTGCATGACAACGCTCGGCCAAACCCATTAAAACCTACCTGGAAATGCTGAAATGCAAAGTCTTACCCCATTCGCCATATATGCTGCGTATTTAGGAATCAAAAATATTTAATATACTCAAATCAATGTGTATCTGTTGGCGTGTTCTTTATAGACTGATGCTCTTCCGATTGTGATAAATAAATTATTAATTAATTGATTAATGGAACGGGCTGGCATGATGTCAATATAAAATTGATGTCACGCAAGTCATTTCAATAGAGGCGTTTATTGTATGTGACAATAACAACTCTTTTAAAGAAAGTAGACAGGTCAAGCTATTTTTCCATTTGTACCACTCGTGTGACCAATTGTTTATATACAGTGATCGGCTTATTTAGCCAGCAAAACATAAAAATACATTTCTGTTGAAAAAGACGTAAAAATAATGATTTATTCAATATTATTTTCTGATGCTTGGAAGCAATGACAACATAATTAATTTTCAAAACGCATTTTATTTCATAGAATAATCTCCACTCAGTACTCTTAAACTTTTTTGATATCTTGTAAATAATAATACGTTTTTCCCAACTCTTCACAATCTTTATGTCATTCATGATAAGGAATCGTTCGCTAGACATTTCACTTCAAGGGCAGAGCCAAAATTCTAATTTGTTGCAACTGTTCGATAGTGAGAGGAGCACTGTTACGAGACTAATTCCAAAAGGTCTGAATATTATTCAAAAACGTATTGTTTGAAGGTCGTTGAAGAAATATTAGAACCAGTCAATTTAGTGCCTCCATTAATAAAACAATTTATAACTTGTAATGAGACATGGGTTTACAACAAGAGGCTTGGGAATAGCATCTACCACCTGTGCTGAAACAGAAAAAAAGTCAAAGTCGATCCGATCTTCGATCGAGTAAATTTGACTGTTTTCTTTAATTATCACGCTATCGTGCACTAGGAATTCTTATCAGATTATCAGACGGTAAATGGGGAATATTTTGTGGGTGTTATTCGACATTTTAAGAGCAAATTCGAAAAAAAGGTCAGATTTTTTGGGGAACAAACTAGTCATCATACACCGCACCATACAAGGTCAGCATTGTGAACGAATTGAAGACACGAGAATAAAAAGTGGATATGAAAATTTTTGGGCTAAAATGAGTTTTATGAAGTTTACTATTCCTTGTTACTTAACGCATCGTTAGGTATGAAAATTGTACATCTCCGATTCGTATTATTGCTTTTGAACCATTTAAAATCGGTTTCAACCAAAGGATTTTGTGGAATGCGAAAAAGCTTTATGATATACCGATACCAATCAATCCATTAAAGCTAAAAAATATGAAAGAGTTGGAAGTGTATATCCCTGAAGCATTCTTAACTTGGTACCATGATTTGACAAAGGCACGCAGTAATGTTATTCCAGAAGGTGAAGGTCCAGAAGAAAGCGTGACTGAAGACGACGAATCTGATTTAGAATAAAGTTAAACGTTATAAAATACAATAAAATATTGTCAAATTTTCAAAAAATGTCAGAAAATGTCAAAAAAATTTAAAAATCTCAAAATAAAACGTTTTAATGTATATTTCTTCTTAATATACCCTTTGTATCCAGCTGCTATTAAAAAAATCTAAAAATGAGTATGAAAACATATCCGAATCTTAAAAAAGCCTAACATAGTAATTAGTTTTTTAAAATCAACATATACTGGTTCGTTATCATACATATATGTGTATAAACGTTCTAAAATCATTGTTAGCAAAAAAATCTAACTCAATTAGATATAAACTGTTTTTTTTGTTCTCCTGTAAAATTACCATTTTGGTTCATATCCTCTTTTCATTCTCACGTCTTCAATTTTTGTTCAAAAAAATTAACAAATATCATAACAGCCTGTTCACCTGGTATGACTGCGGCTCGCTTTTTTCCAGATCAAATTACCATTTGCAAGTGCCCGCTTTCGATTGATTCATGTGAATTCACGGCAACAACTGAAGTGTTCTCCGGAAAAAGCATTTGAAAAATGCTCTGATGGTCGGATTATTTGTTGCAATAACTGTATTATAATATTTCGTAAAGGTTCTGCATTGATAGTTATACAATAAATTTGAATGAATAATAAATATTTTGTATATTTCGAAATCGCCGTCCTGACAATTATTAATTTAGTAAAAGGTTTGGCATTTACGAATATGGCTGGTTTAACAACCCAAGAATGCGTAAAAATAGTTAAAACTTACTAAAAAATGGTGATTCAAACGTGGGCTTTCATTTGAACAACATTTTCTCTAGCGATAAAGCTCATTTCTCACTCGGTGGTTATGCCAACAAGCAAATTTGTCGAATATGGGGCTTGGAGAACCCAGTACTGATTATGAAAAAACCTTCTGGAAAAAGTGACTCTTTGGTGCGCATTATGGTCTGGAGTTTTTTTTCGAAAACTACCTCAAAAATTCAGAATCGTGGAACGTATTTTTTAACGTCAACTTTATTAATGCATTCAGAACCACTTTCTAAATTTTAGAGGACACATATTTACTAATGGGTGCGATAGAAACAAACATGTTTACGGCATAGTGTTGCTTAACATAAACTTACTTCTAGAATGCCCTTATTTACATAACAGGTGAAAAAGAGATAACAATAGATTCTATAATTGGTGTAAAAGAAATAATCATAACTTAATGATTTCACCCTCAGCGGGTGAAACCAAATGTGTGAACTTGTGGCAGCATAATAATGTGTACATTAACTTTACTCCACCACTGTGCATAATTTGGCGATTTGAATGGACTAATCACGAGATACAAAATATGTTTGCTTTGTTTTACGGTCAAATAGACATAGAAAGATGTCATTAATAGATGCGAAACAATGATAGAAAAATTATAGACAAAGTATTGTGTCAACAATGTTGTCTATTAATTAAAACGAAAAGAAGGTGTGAATTTGCTGCATCCCAAGAAGGAGGGGTGTGTACGGTTGACTGTGTTTACGTCAAATTGTCAACAGAGACACTTACATATCTGTATGTAAATAGCAATATTAAATACTATACTATTCCTATTTGAATATTTTATTTCCCTTCAACTTCTGCTATTTATTATCTTCTTTAGCCTTACATAGAATAATTGTTTTCCTTATTTGCACAATTGATTGATTTCGAGAATTATATCGCTCTTAATCGCATCTCATGTAAATGCCAATTGTCGATGTCACCAATCATGCGGAATCAACAATTCCTCATTTCAGAGACGTCAAATTGTCATGTTTAGTTAAAATAGAAATATAATAAAAAAAGAAAAAGGCAAAAATACGCGTGCGAGATGTGTTAGCAAGCTGTGATTGGCAACGTTCGTAATGCGTAAAATACGCAAATGTGACAATCAAAATGCTGGGTTTCGACTCGAAATTAATGTCAATTAATCAATGAATTTATTTATTTAAGAGCTACAGTCTCTAGTGCTTGTCAAAACAATTAGATGGTGTATTTATGGGGGTCATATAAAAGAAAAGTAAATAGAACATTGTAATTGGCTTACGATTTAAATTGCTCAAGCGATAGTCGATGGTATGGAATATGCAAATTTTAGGAATTTTTTTACTTGATGTTGTGTTTGCTTTTAGAGGCGTGCGAAATTGTCAACAAATTTCGCAATTGTTATCAATAAAATATGAAAAAAACAATTGAAATCGTTATCAATGTAATATGAAAAAATCATTTCAAAATCAATGTGTTGTTATTGTTTAGCTCCGATACATCCCATTCGACAGCTATTAACTTTGGCAAGTTGTCTTTTATACGATATTGGATTTATTACAAAACATTCCTTAGCCAGTAAAAAAGGAGCTTACAAGGAAGGTAAAAAGATCCGCTGATCGTGGTCTAGAAGTGGTAAAAAAATGGATAATCATCGATGAATTTAACAGCGATGCTGTTATTTTTGTCACATTTTGACTGTATTTCCGCGAGGTCCTCTATATAAATGAACTCTCTTTTGGTAATTTTTATAAAAATTTTCTTCTTTTAATCAGAATTTACATAACTAATTAATTTAAGTTATTGATGCACAACAATTTTAAACAAATGTTAAAAAATTTTAAATTTTTGCATTGAAATCAAGAACACTAAAAATAATGAAGATTCTTGCAACGACTATCGCTTATAATGCCTTTATTTTATTGGTCTCTTTGATGTAATTAAAAGGAGATGTCCAAGAAGTGGCAAATATGCTGGTGTGAAAGCTATGAAAATACTATTCCACTTTTTTTTCGCTGGGTTACTAATAAAAACGCAGTACAGCGATTGCGTTGGCTGGGTCATGTTGTGCGGATGGGCTCAAATGCTGCGGCACGGAAAGTTTTCGATAACGAACTCAACACACGACGCAAAAGAGGGCGGCCAGAGCTCCGTTGGAAGAACCATGCTTTTGAAATACTAACGACACTTGGTGACGAATTGAAGGAGAAGCGCAGAACATCGAAGCGCTTGGAATTATTTTCTGCAGGCGGCGTATAATAGATAGGGATGTCTATTCCAGTCGCCATCCAAGAAGACGAATAAAAAAACATTTACGCATAAGCTACAAACAACTCCACAAAGTTAAGTATATGAAATGTTGTTAAGTATACGCAAAGTTAAGTATACGTAAAGTTAAGTATACGCCAAGTTAAGTATACGCAAAGTTATTAAGTATACGCCAAGTTAAGTATACGTAAAGTTAAGTATACGAAAAGTTAAGTATACGTAAAGTTAAGTATAAGCAAAGTTAAGTATACGCTTCAAATCACTTGTACTCTAATCATGTCCAGGAGTTAAAAACGGATGCTCTGGATTAGCTATGATAATATCAAACATAAAAGAACATAAAATTAGGTAGAATAAGAAAAAGACAAAGGGGGGAAAACCATATATTTGGGAACTTAAGAATAAATGAAATCTACATAAAGCACATTAAGGTAAAAAGTTAAAGAAAAAAGAAATGCCAAGATTGATAAGAAATATAAATGATCTTTTTTGTGTCCAGCACGGAGACTAAAGTTTAATTACAGCCTCGAAATTGACGGTTTAGAGAAAAGTAAAGTATTCACAAACATTGCAAGTATGCAATATTATTTCATTGCATTTATTTCATTGCGTTATTAAACAACAACAAGAAATATTTACTTTATCGCAATCTTAATTGTAAATCGTACATAAACAAAACGAAAGAAGCCTTTAATAAGTGAGAAAAATAGATGGCTTAGATTGGAATTTGCAAATAAATACAAGAGCAAGGACGAAGAATTTTAGAGAAGCGTTCTTTTTACAGATGAATGCAAATTCGATTTGTTTGGAAGTGATGGCAAAGCAAAAATATAGCGGAAAAGAGGCCTTCAAACAAAAAATTTAATTCTAGCTGTGAAGCACGGCGGGGGCAGTGTGATAGTTTGGAGGGGCAACAGAAGCAGTTAATGTTGGGAGATTGGGCTTTATTGATGGCATAATGGGTCGACATATCTACAAGAGCATAATGGAATAACATTTACAAAAAAAGAAAAAGAAAAAAAAAAAAATCAATAATGGTGCTATCCATGCCACGTCGTCTACAAGCAGTTATCGACTGTCACGGCGATCCCACAAAATATTGAAGAATTTTTTTTTTTTCATGTTTAATTTTATGGAACAAAAGATATTTTGTAGAAATATATTTAAACTTTTGACCAATGATTTGATTTTTTTTGTGAGATTTACTGACTAACTTTCGATGAAGTCAATCTTTTTTAATTTTTGTTCGTAATCATTTCTAATGTGTAATAAATTTGGAAATTTTTTTTTTAAATTTTTGTAAAATTTTTCCTTTTCGTAAAACTCAAAAATGTAAGGGTGTATTTAAACTTTAGTCCCTGACTGTATATTAAGCCTTAAAATATGGCAAAATCGACACCTTCCTATAATCTGCGTGTTATACAAACAAACGGCAATCTCCCTCGTTTAGAATTCATAAATTTTAAAAATATTAAAAATATTTCCTCTTATGAAATAGAATCGAATAAAAAAAGGGGTAAACAGTAAAATATGTGTGTTGTTGCACTTGGAATGTTAACAACCTTGAAAACTAATTATTATAAAGAGGAAAATGCTGCTAACATTTGAATTTAATTTGTCTTTCAATCAAATACTTTCGTCAAAATCTATATATATGAAAATGAATCGTGGTTTGTTCCGATGCTTAAAACTCCAGAACGGCTGGACCGCTTTGCATAAATTTTTGTATATGCGTCTGGGTGGTGCCCGGGATGGTTTAGATTTACAATTCGGTCCAATTGGACAAAGGGGTGTGGTAGCTCCCATACAAACAAAAAAATTAAAAATCAATTATTTCTGCTCCTGCTTACGGTATTTGAACAAAATTTGGTGCGTAGGTTTGGTGTACATATCTTAAGTGCTACTGCAAATATGGGCGGGATTGGACAATGGGGCGTGGTACCTCCCATACAAACAAAAAATTAAAAATCAATTATTTCCGCTCCTGCTTACGGTATTTGAACAAAATTTGGTGCGTAGGTTTGGTGTACATATCTTAAGTGCTGCTGCAAATATGGGCGGGATTGGACAATGGGGAGTGGTACCTCCTATACAAACCACAAATTAAAAATCAATTATTTCTGCTCCTGCTAAAATTTGAAGGCAAAGCAACGTTTGCCGGGTCGGCTAGTTCTTTATAAATTTTAAATTTAAATTTTGAAAATGATTTTGATGCGGTGTAGGTGATGCGACAGATATGATTAGTCATCTTAATTCTCGATGGAACAAGACTTTTGCCAGTGGAACTCAAAGAAAACAACACCTAACGGTTTGAATATCACTCGAACACTACTTTTGTTATTTTCTTTAAAGCCTTTAAGACTGCTTACTTCGCTAATACTTAACTGCATGTTTTCCTACCTAAGACCTTCTTTATCATTTTATTTATATTAGGCTGCCTCACTCGTCTTAGCTGCAGTTTTCTTTTATCAAACTAAAAAAGTGAATCGAAAGTTTCCGCATGTGACGCTTATTCGTCTCGATACTTTGGCAAAAAAAAAGTTTGACGTTTTGAATCTAATCATTTCAAGCATAACTCATTTGTATGGCCATATTTCAGTGGAGATTTATTTATGTTGCTAAAACATTGCTGAATTTATTTTATTACGAAAATGAATTAATCCGATATATTATAGGCGGGAGAGAACGTTCATTATTAAACTGGCGACGAATCGGTTTATCATTCACCACACTGTGGACTGCAAACCACGGCGGTGATCTTTTATAACTGTCCATGTTTAGTCCTTGCTATTGTCTTCCTTTTTTTTACCATCTCGTTATGAACTGATGACATTTTATATAAAACGAACGGAAGCCGAAACATGTTTTATTGCTTGCCCTATCATAACATTTGCGGATAAATTTTTCTAAAATTGAAAAAAATTAGATTTAATTGTTTTTTTATGCGTTTACAACACGACAACCATTTCGTTTCTTTAATCGTTTTTGTTTTTTTGGGTTGATGTTTGAGAAAGATTATTGTGTATTTAAAGTCGATAAATGCAAAGATTTCTTGGACAGTGGAGTTCGGTTATAACGAACATTAATTATTTGCAAAGTTTCAAAATTTCCATATATTTTTGATATAAATGTATTTAACGATAACGGTTTATCTCTTCTTCTTAGGTGGCGACTTGAATAGACATCCTTATCTATTATAAGCCGCCCATAGAAAACAATTTCAAGCGCTTCGATCTTCTGCGCTTCTCCTCCAATTCGTCACATTAAGCTTCGAAAGCTGATGAAATAAGAAGTCTTACCGCATCCACCATATTCTTCAGATAGTGCGCCGTCCGAATATCACTTATTCCGTTCGATGGCACACGGTCAGGCTGACCAGCAGTTCCACTCATATGATGACATCAAGGAATGGCTAGATTTGTGGATAGCCCCAAAAGATGAACAGTTTTACCGTGACGGAATTTGGGCTTTGCCAGAAAGATGGGAAAAAATAGTAGCTAGCGATGAGCAATACTTTCAGTAAGTCATTAGTAAACATGTTTTCATAATAAAGTTGCATTTTTATATAAAAATGAAAATAGAGAGAACTTAGTCGCGCACCTAATACAGGGTGGGCCATATGAGTGTTGGCGATTTAATTCTTCAATTTCTCGGTAACGTGCGGCGCGGGGTGGCGGGGGGATATGTTGTTCGCTGCGCCGCTTCCTGGAAATTTAGTCGCCATGGAGCCGTACACGGGAGTGCAGCGTGCATTTTGTGTCCGAGCGTATTACGAAAACAATAAATCAGTGATTACTGCACGACGTTTGTATCGGCATGGACACGGTTTACGAAAATGGATGATACGAAATGGATTAGAATGTTCGAAACAACAGGCTCAACAGTACCAATTACGGTTCGTGGTCGCCCAGTTTCTGCAAGATCAGCCGACATTGTAGAGCGTGTTCGTGTTTCAGTTCAGCGAAATCCGCAACAGTCAGCACGTAAGAGAAGTCAGTCTTTGGATGTCAAAAGAACAACTTTAAACGTGATTTGCATTTGAAACGTGATTTGCATTTGAAGGCTTATAAGATTCAGATAGCCCAAGAATTAATTTACTAAAGTCTTTTCATTAAAAATTTGTTAATTTCATTCAAGCAAAATGAAAGTGCAAAAATGCACAGAACTGACAGTTCCTACATCATTCCTACTCATATCTATGTGATTTACAAAAAAACAGACTGATTCGTTTTTAAATTTATCTCAACCACAAAGCAACACTTTGCATATGATTTCATGTTGATTTTCTTGCGTTTTGTTTTTGAGGTTTTTGCAAATTTCTCCCAAAATATTTTACCACATCAAAGGGGTCTGAAAACACTTTGAGGTCATAATATTTGAAGATGATAAATCGTCAGTAAGCGCAACACAGTAAACAACATTTTTACATTTCAACAATCGCATATTTGTATGTCATTCTCATGGGCCGAGGGACGGACGGACGGAGAAGGAACAACAATTGGTCTATCTGTTTGTTGTGTGTCGAAATCGGTCAGTCAGTCAGCTAGAAGTGTAGTGAAGTGAAGTTGTGAGTAGTGAGTTGTGAGCTGCCGCACTAACTAGTCACATTTCACAAAAAGCCGCCTTTTCTTCATCTTCTAAGATATCCATTACACAAATCACAAAAAAAAGAAGAAGAAGAAAAAAAGAACTACAACAACAAAGTCGGAGCTAACTGATAAATTTGCATTCCTTACGTCGTGATGTTTTGAGGTTTTTGAAAATTTCAGCACATTTTTTTTTGCGCTACTTTGTGGTGCTGAGACTCGACCGACCAACCGAACGTAGCGCTAGAAAAATTTGAGTGAGAGACAAATAAAAATAAACGATTTTTTTTTTGTTATAAATTTTCGTTAAACAGCCTGAAAAGCAACAAATAACAGCAATACAAATTACAATTTCTGACACCCCAAGTGGCAACAGCGAGAAGTTGTTGGGCTACAGAGAGGCTGCAACATGAAAGATCTTATTTATGCATCATTTTTGTTTGAATTTGCAACTGCGGAACCAACACGAAATTTAAGAAGCAAACAACAAAAAAGGGAGGGGCATTTAAGCATGAAGATGAACGCGCTGTCCAAATTGGCAGTGTGACGAGTTTGACGTTTTCACATGTAAGCAAACGAACAAAACAAAAAATTTGTCAGAAGTTGAAGAAAACCAGATTTTTGCGATGGCTGCACTATTCATAATGATATACAGGGACTAACATTTAACTGACATTTACAGAATTGTCGCAGTTTGATCTCATTATATTCATCGCGTTTCTTATGAACAGCACTGAGTAGTATTTTAAAATTCTTACGAATGTTAGGTTTTGACAATAAAGACAATAGGATTTTAAAATCATAACTACAGAGTATTCTTCTCTCGAAGACTACCTTCACCCCAAGCGCCTGGGTCATTATCCAGAATTCTATGCTATACAACAGCACACTCGTATGAATAACTATGTATGTTGACGTTTATTCAGGCGAAATAGAGTTTTATTATAAAATCCCTTGATTAGTTAAAGAGTAAAGAGGAATACGGCGAATAAACATCTTCCAGAGCGTAATCCTACCCGAATGGGCCAAAACGCTCCAGCACAAAAAGTTTTCGGCAATTAACTTTATAACAGACACCAACGAAACTAGGAGTGATGTGCACATAATATAAAAGTAAGGAGTAAGTCCGTAGAAGCTCTTGTTTGCAAGTGATAATTTATAAACCAATGAACTCTAGTTTTTAAGTATACTAATTAGTATGGCCAATTCTGTAGAAAACAAGCTTTCACCTCAGCACTCTAACAGTGACCATTCACCCGATGATCTTGTCATTTTGTGATGAAGAAATGAGCGGAGAGGTGCACATATGGTCAAAATAATAAGTACACGCTATATATTTTTTTGTAAAGGCTCGTAGACGAAAATTTATTTAAATTAAAAGAAAAAACAAATACTAATTTCTTTTCATTAGAAATAAAATAAACACTAAAACAATAACAAAAAACAAAAATTAAATTCAGTATTTTTCAAAAAGTAAGAAATTAATCAAAAAACATTGGACAAAATAATAAGTACATTTAGTAAAAATAATCAAAAAAAGTAAAAAAAACAGATCTTTTCTGCTAAAATGGCGGAGTTTCGTTAAAAGTCGGTATATCCACCTTTATTTTCAATTATTTTGATGACTCTTTTTGGCATGCTGACAATAAGCTTCCTGCAGGTTTCTACTGGTATTTCATGCTAAGTTTTTTGAATAAAATTCCATAACTGATTGTTATTTTTAAGAACCTCTTTTTGAATTCTTTGTTTCGATTGGATTTAAGTCCGGAGATTGACTTGGCCAGTCAAGAGGGGCAACATTATTATTTTGGAACCAATTCTTTACCAACTTAGAAGTATGCTTCGGATCATTATCCTGCTGGAATGTCCATCTATGAGACATACTTTCCACAGCATAGTTCAACGTCATATTTTCCAAGATATCTTTGTAATGGAATCTGGTCATAGTGTCGATAATTCGAGGTATCGGGCCGACACCATGCCACGAGAAACAACCCCAGATTATAATATTGCCGCCTCCGTGCTTGACCGTCTTTTTTGTAAAGCGAATATGGAATTCCTTATAAATACATAAATTTTTGTTGCATCGCTTCACAAAATGTTTCTCCACTTTTTTCACTGTCACCTCCGAGCCAATTGGAATGACTTCTTGTAAACGCCAATCTAGCGTTTACATTTTTTTTTTGTCTAAGCAAAGGAACTCTTCTAACCGCTAACCGTCCTTGTAAATGAGCTTCTTGTAGTCTATGACGAATCGTTCGCGATGAAATTACATTTCCAATTTCTGCTGAAATCGCTCTTAAAGACACAAACGAGTCCTTCTTTGCAAGTGGTGCAATACGGACATTTGTTGTTTTTGAAGGGTTTGGGTCTACTGCGAGTTTCGACGGGCTTTTCAGACTTTAAAGCATTTTGTACAAAAAATAGCGACCGATTAATAGTTTCTGCTATAGAACGAAGATTTTGACCACTTCCTCTTAGTCTTGAAGCATTTTCAACAATTTGTCATACCATGGACCTCTGCACAATTGACAAACTGCTAAATTTCAGTTAATTTTTGATCAGGCTTTTATTTAGCCAAATTCTAGGAGCTGATGTACCTCCATTATCAGCTTTTTGATTCCGATCATCTCGCCATTAGTTTTGTTATTCTTGGTAGTGTCATCGTATTCTTCCGGATGCAATGGCTTTCCCACAATCACTTCTGGGTTCTCCGAGGCTTATATGCGACAGTTTTGCTTGTTGACGTAACAACCGTGTAAAAAGTGAGCTTCATCGCTGAAGAAAATTTTATTCGATTGGAAGCCCAAGTCTGAATCACCACTTTTGTAATAAGTTTTAATTATTTTTACTCGTTCTTCGGTTGCTAAATGATCCATATTCGTACATGGCAATTCTTTCACTAAATAAATAACACTTTAGATGACAGATACTTAACAGCTGACAGCCTTGCCAGACCGGCGGCTTTGAAACCACTAAATGGGTAATCCTATACCATGCCGGCATATCTTGAATCGCCTTGGTGCGCAGGGCACCCATCGATTGTATGTACATTCCATTTCCAATGTAGAGCTCGAATAGGTTTTAATAGACGCCCAGGTCAAAATCGACATATGTTCGGCTGGCATTAAATATGCATTCTCTAAAAAATTGCCCTTCCTTACTCCTTTTCCTCATAAAAAACATTAAATAATCTCAAAATTATGGACTGTTGGAGAAAAAGTTCGGAGATTTACAATGTTTTTTTGGGTACATTCGATTTTTATTGAGAAACAAAGATACGTTTTTGTCATATATATTATAAAACATTTTGTAATCGTCATACCGTGAGCACTATTCGAAAAGAGAAAAATGCATAACCCTGTACATTACACAAAGCGTCACCATGTCTTCCTGTAAAGTACGCCATGTATTGTAAAAGTGCAGATGACTGTTGCCGCTGTTGTTGGCTACAGCACACATTTTATGTTATCAATAGGAAATGACATTTTAAAGATGTCCCCACACACACGCACACACTCACACGCGAGCATTTGTTGGGCGTTCTCTTCTTTGTATTCACAATGGAAATATTTTTTAATTGTAGGGGTTTTTGGGAGGAAAATTAATTGTCTTGTAATATTTTCATGTAATGAAAATTTTGCTTGAATATGATTTTTTTGTTGCCTTGACTGAGACTTTCGGGTGCATTAAATTGATGACGATGGATAATGAGATGGGGGGAGGACTGAATGCTGACACAAACCATTTGCTGCAGATAATGCAAATCTTCAGTTGGAAATCATGGAATTTGCATAAAATTTATGGTGGTTTCATTTTAGCGTATTCTACACATTGTGAGAAAATTTATGTGAATCAGGGCCTGGGCACGCCTTTTGTTTAAAAAATCTGCTTGAATTATTACACTTACTATGTGTTATAACGTTGATTATTTTTGGATTGAAAAAATAAGAATTTAATGTTTTGTATCCGCTTTAGTGATTTTTGACATCACGTAAAGCGAATCATAAGTTTAGCAAAAAAGGATGTGTGATTGTCAATAACATCTCAGACAAAAACTTATTTGTCTAATTATCTCTTACTATTTATTCGTCAACAAATTTCGGTCCCAAAATTGTTTTCGCCGTGAAATTTATGGTTCCAATTTAGTGTATTCTATACATTGTGAGAAAAGTTATGTGAATCTGGTTTTGGGCCTACCTTAGGCTTTTTGAAAAATATTCCTTGAAGTTTTGTTTCAAATATAATATAATATATTATATTATATGTTATAGGTTTGATTATATTGGGATTGAAAAAGAAAAGATTTAATTTTTTCCATTAGTTTTGTTTTTATTTCTGAGCTACCTTAATGTGAATTCTAAGTTTAGAAAAAATATGTGTGATTTTTAATAACATCTCTGGTAAGACAAAAGCTAATTTGTCTAATTATCTCTTTCCATTTATTCATAAATAAATTTCGGTCCTAAAAATTTGTTCGCTGTGAAATTTATGGTTCCAATTTAGTGTATTCTACACATTGTGAGAAAAGTTATTTGAATCTGGGCTTGGGCCTACCTTAGGCTTTTTGAAAAATATTCCTTGAAGTTTTGTTTTAAAAATCTGTTAAAATTATTATATTATATGTTATAGATTTGATTATATTTGGATTGAAAAAGTAAGAATGTAATTTTTTTGTAGCACTCTTAGTGATTTTTGACCTCCGTTAATGTGAGTTCTAAGTTTAGAAAAAAAAGAATGTGTGATATTTAATAACATCTCAGGTAATTTCTATTTATCTCCTACTATTTATTCGTAAACATATTTCGGTCTCAAAAATTGTTTCCCATTTTGAAAAATGAGATTTATGGTTCCAATTTAGCGTATTCTGCAAATTATGGAAAAATTTATGAAAATCTTGGTTTAGGATTACTGAAAAATATTCTTTGAATAGGTATATTCTGTTTTAACATATAGCCGAAGTTCCAAAATAATTAACAATATAAAGTTTCACTTGTTTTATGTGTATTCAGACATAAAAGAAGTGAAATTTCGTAGATGTAGTTAACAAATTTTACTAACTTTTATGGTATTTATTCATTATAAAAGTTAAAATTTCTTTTAAGGCGCAAAAACAATAATTTTGCTGTTTTATGGCTCAACAATTGTGTTTATTAATATTTAATTCTCTTGATTAATAATTATTCTGCCCCGTTTCAAGCAATTTCGCTATCATTTTTATTGATCCGATTTGTTCTCCCAGTAGCCCATTTTTCTATCATGCCATATTCTTGTTCTTCTTGCATCGAATTTATCACTGGCATAAGGGAGAGCTGCTAATATTCATTCTATTTCTTGACCTACTTAAGCCTACTAGAGCTACAATTTAACGTTAACTTGAGAAGCTTTTGACAGACTTGTCAATTATTTGACTACTCAAAATGTTTGTCAGACACATCACGGTAACTGTCGTTCAAATATGCTCAATAGTTATGTTTTCGAACTATCGTGTCCCGGTTGGTTAGTCTCCACTCACCCAACTTATGATATTTATCACAAAATTATAGAAATTATTTATATAATACATGATGGATAAGTAGTAATTTTCCAAATCGAACAGTTGTTTATTTTGGGAATAGAATGCTTCATTTCTGAGATACGGAGACACTTGATTCTTAGTGATTTTTTTTTTTAAATTGGTAAAAGGCAATTTTGTGGGACCAAAAGTGAGGTATTTTGCCAGATATTCTGTTTCCGTGAAATGCATATATTTGTATTTTAGCATTGTTTTCATTTGTCTAATGCTATTTGTGGTATTGTTTTCGCTGAGGCTAAATTGTAAAAATATTTTATAAAAATGGTTTATAAAAATACTTTATAAAAATAATTTATAAAAATATTTTATAAAAATATTTCATAAAAATATTTTATAAAAATATTTCATAAAAATATTTTATAAAAATATTTCATAAAAATAATTTATAAAAATATTTTATGAAAATATTTTATAAAAATATTTTATAAAAATATTTTATTAAAAATATTTCATAAAAATATTTTGTAAAAATATTTTATAAAAATAAAAATATTTTGTAAAATAATTTTATAAAAATA
>JAHXMU010000208.1:417499-468337 GCA_019455685.1 Philornis downsi
TTTTGTGTCCGTATGGTGTTAATTGTTTTTATTTTTGTATTTGCGAAGTTATTTGCAGTTGCTGCTGTGGCTGCTGCCAGAGCTTTCAGTTTTTAATTGGTATTACAAATCAAATCGCTTGTTTGTTATTTGCTATTTTTCCGCTAGTCATTTTTTTCTTTTTGTCTGTTTTGTTGCAAATTGAAATTCAGGGCATTTTTTATGAATAATTTCCATTATATTTGTGTATTTTAGTAGATGGGAGCTGATGTTGTCGTTGCCACCATGAGTGTCATGTTTTAATCAATGCGTAAGTTTAAATTAAAATTGATTATATTTCTGTTTTGTATCTGCTTTCATCTGGTGGTTGTTGTAATACACCCACATTTTTTCGCAGCGAGTGTGATAAAAACAACAACAACAATAACAACCATGTTTACAACATTTCTCTGTCGGTTTAATTAGTGAAGAACACAAACAATTTTATTGGCATACAATTTTTTTTTTTTTTTTTTGATTCTTTTTCTTGTTTTTGTTATTTATTGGAAATATTATGAAAATGTTCCAAATTATAAAGGAAAACATTTCTTGTGAAAATAATAAAATTTCTGCGAAAACACCACACACAGTATATGGTTATATGTAGGGGTCATACAGAATTTATTTGGAGTAATCATGAAGCACGTTTTCGCTGCTGAGAATTTAATCACATTTTGAATAGCAGAATAAAATGTTGTGTAATTCCATTCAGAATTGTAACAGAAATATTGTTTATGGAGATTCTTTCGAATATTTGAATTATGTTCTATTAACAATAATAACTAATAAATGATAGAAAAATGATCTTGAATCGGATTAAGAACTCAAATGATATTGCATTGAAGACCGACAATAAATTCAAAAACGAACACAAATATACGGAAGGTACTCCTACACTGTCTAGCTTTTCATTAAGCTATGTATGTTGGCATTCCAACAACAACTTCTATGCAATTGTTTCTGAAAGTCACATGCAAGTTAGGGTGGACAATTAACAGTTTTCAATAATTTTTGCCAGGATAATTTTACCCTTATCCTTCAAACTAAGAGACCAAAGATTCTGGTTGTAAAAACAATTATACAGGGTGGGCCATAAGGGTGTTGGCGGTTTAAATATTCAATTAAAAAAAAAACTACGAAACATAAAAAAAAATATATTTGTATTTTTAAAAAGTTGAAGCATGGGAATTTTTAAGACTTAAAAATAATGTTGTCCAAATGGCTTAACTCGGCTGCTTGACACTCTTGGAACCGAAGTCGCAAATTTTGGAAAACTCGTTGAAAAGTTGTTCTCGGTATTTTGTTACTTTCCTGAATAATGTTCCTCTTCAACTGCTCTAAATTGGTCGGATTATTTTCGTAGACTACCGATTTGAGGTAGCCCCATAGAAAATAATCGCATGGAGAGAGATCGGGGCTACGTGGGGGCCATTCAATATCCCCCCTTTTCGAAATGAGTTTTCCAGGAAAAACATTTTTCATAATCTCTATGGATACCCTAGCCGTATGACATGTGGCCCCATCCTGTTGAAACCACATCCTCGAGGTATTGCTTTGCAGTTCTTGCAAAGCTGGCACCAAAACGTCAGATAGCATGTTGCGATAATTGTTCGCTATAATCGTCATCGCATGCCCTCTTTCGTCCTCAAAAAAGTATGGTCCAATAATACCGGTTGACGTTATCCCAGCCCACACGACAAGCTTAGGGCTGTGGAGTGGACGTTCATGCAAGCGTCGGGGATTAGTCTCGGACCAGAACCAACAATTTTGCTTTTTCACATGGCCATTAAGGTGAAAATTGGCCTCATCACTAAAAATTACGTTGTTGAAATTGTTGAACCGCTCTAGCATCAAATTGACAAAGTTAAGTCGGTTATTGGCATCATCGGGTTTTAATTCTTGGACTATCTGAATCTTATAAGCCTTCAAATGCAAATCACGTTTCAAAATTCGTCGTAAAGTTGTTCTTTTGACATTCAAAGACTGGCTTCTCTTACGTGTTGACTGTTGCGGATTTCGCTGAACTGAAACACGAACACGCTCCACAGTGTCGGCTGATCTTGCAGAAACTGGGCGACCACGAGCCGTAATTGGTACTGATCCATTTTCGTATCACATTGGCGCTTGGAACTTCACTTAAATCGTGTAAACCGTGTTCATGCCGATACAAACGTCGTGCAGTAATCACTGATTTATTGTTTTCGTAATACGCTCGGACACAAAATGCACGTTGTACTCCCGTGTACGGCTCCATGGCGACTAAATTTCCAGGAAGCGGCGCAGCGAACAACATATCCCCCCGCCACCCCGCGCCGCGCGTTACCGAGAAATTTCCGATGATGAATGCAATAAATTAAATACTTTGTCACAATTTCAGAGTACATTTTCGTTTAAACGTACCAGTATAGAAGAAGTTAGAGAAGTAATTCTTAATCTTCAGTTAAGCAAGAGTCCTGGCCATGATGGTATAAATGGTAAGGCTTTAAAGAAATGTGTAGATATAGTGTCGCCGTGCCTAGTACAAATATTTGATCAAATAATATCTATGGCAAAGTACCCTGATGTTTTAAAAATTTCTAAAATCACACCAATTCCAAAAGATATTAATGTACATAGTCCCGACAAATTTCGACCGATAGCTTTGTTACATTTAATTGATTGAATTGATAATTGAATTTTTTAAAAAAATGTTATATAAACAGCTATTCATATTTTTCGATCAAAGCAATCAGCTAAATAAAATGCAGTTTGGGCTCAGGAAGGGAAGTTCCACTCAAGAAGCCGTAGTGAATGCTGTAAACACGATTTGCGATGGATTAGATAATGACTAGGGTGGGGTGGCGGGAATTTTTTACGATTTTTCAAAAGCCTTCGATTTGGTAGATCATGTGATTTTGTTCAATAAGCTTGAATTTTATGGTATAAGAGGAACTGCTCTTGGGCTTATCAAAAGTTATCTGACAAATAGGAAACAGTATGTCCAAATAAAAACATCGAGAAGTGAGATGGGACGTGTGGAACCTGGAGTACCTCAGGGAAGTGTATTGGGTCCCCTTTTTTTCATGATTTACCTCAACGATTTATCTAATCTAAATCTATGCGGGAAACTTATAATGTATGGAGATGACATAAGTTTATTTTACCCATATAATCATGATATCATACTAAGAAGTCAAATTGAACATGTTGCAGAGCTCATGTTGGAATATGCAAGGTTAAACAAATTGGTTATAAATGCTGATAAGACAAAGTTGTTACGATTTCGACCTTATCCTACTGGTAATATTTTCAGTGTAAATGCCGGAAATAGGATGGTTACAGAGTGCACTACTCTAAACTACCTGGTAATTAAATTCCAAAATAATCTTTCGTGGAATGTACATATCCAATATGTCAAAGACAAAGTAGCGGCAGCAATCGTTATTTTTTATAAATTTAAAAATAAATTTGATGTGAACACAAAACTATTAATTTATAATGCGCTTATATGTAGTTATTTCAGTTACCTTCCGTTGATTTATGCATATAAACGAACTGCAGATTTTCAAGCTCTTCAAAGAGCGCAAAATAAGCCGCTTAAAACAGTGCTCAATCTTCCAATTTTATATCCCACATTCACATTATACAAGGATGTGGCGAAAACAATATAGCCGATTTATGGGCTATAAAAATTTCAATTATCAGTACACATGTTCAAGTCGCCGAATAACATAGGTTATCCTGCAATCCAGTTTCGAAGAAACCGCAATGTATTTAAAACCAGAAATGGCTCTAATCCAGTTATTGTAAAATGTAGACTGGAAGCTATGAAGCAACGAATTGAGTATGCCGGATGTTCTGAATACAACCGCATTCCACAATCATTGCAAAATATATCCAAGATTGGAACGTTTAAGTCAAACCTAAAATCTTATTTATTTGAAAACATGGAAATTCTTCTATTGTAATTAGTCTTCTTTTTCAAAACTTCTGTTTATTGCCATGTAATTTATTTTTCTTTAAATGAATATTTCATATAACATGAATGTTTAATAGATATTGCCAATTCGCCCCAATAAAATCCAAGTAGCGCCGGGGCATAAATATTAAATGTGAAATTATTACTGAAACAAATGAATAAATACAAAAAAAAAAAAACAAAGAAAAATACAATTCAACAAAATACTTTTACTTTTATCTCAAAGTAACAATATTATAGTTTTTTTTTATCATTTACGGTTGTTTTTCATTATTGTAACAAAACAATCTTATTATTTTATCTAGCAATTATTACACTTTATTATTAAAGTAGTTTTATCTTTTAAGCAAATATTACAGTTTATAGTTTTCCCTTAAATGGTGTAATAAATAAGACAATCCAATTGTAATGGATAAACATTTTTATTGCTTCAAAACAAACCTATCATAAATATGTTTTGAGGAAAGAATTAACACAAAATACTGTGTAAGGAAAATATAAAATATTTTTATCAGCACCATTAATATCCAATTGTATTAGATAAACATTTTATTACTACGAAATAGATTTATTATAAATATGTTTTTAAAGAATACGAGAATACAAATAAGACATATCTATACAATTTTAATCTTAAGTATGACAAAAGTATAAATATCTTGTAAATACTTTTGCTAAGCAGTTCATAAGTAAACTCAAAAAAGTAAAGTTAGTTGATAAGAAAACTAACCAACTCTAAATAGTGCTTGAGTGTATTAATTTTAAGAAATAAAAATGGTTGAAGTTACATTATTTTAAAAACAGAATAAAGTTTCTTAACTTGCATAGACAAAAAATTGTGAAAATTGAACTAGATTTAACTTGGGCTCTTCGTTGAGAACATTTTCGTACCGGTGGGTAAAACTTCCCAATTGTTTTGTGAAGTTATAGATTCCTAAAACTGGGGATGATGTTCGGAAAAGCACAAACAGCTAAGGGTGCTGAAGACGGTATTTTGGCGAATGCTGAAATAGCTATTCGTCCAGCCAGCTATGTCAATATAATAAATTTCGCAAGTTTTTGAATTATATTCTATAAGCAATAATAAATGATTATATAGCAATAAGAATATATATATAATAATAGTATAATATAATAATAATATAATATAATCTTTATATATATAATTCTACTGTACGGGCGTTGTCAGTGAACTCCTCCTAAACGGCTATACCGCTTTGCATAAATTCGGTCCAATTGGACAAAGGGGCGTGATACCTCCCATACAAACAAAAAATTAAAAATCAATTATTTCTGCTCCTGCTTACGGTATTTGAACAAAATTTGGTGCGTAGGTTTGGTGTACATATCTTAAGTGCTACTGCAAATATGGGCGGGATTGGACAATGGGGCGTGTTACCTCCCATACAAACCATAAATTAAATATCCAATATTTCTGCTCCTGTTTACGGTATTTGAACAAAATTTGGTACATCGGTTTGGTGTACATATCTTAAGTGCTGCTGCAAATATGGGTGGGATTGGACAATGGGGAGTGGTACCTCCTATACAAACCACAAATTAAAAAGCAATTATTTCTGCTCCTGCTAACGGTATTTAAACAGAATTTTGTTTAACATTGAAACATTTCCAATAAAAATAAAATTTGAAGGCAAAGCAACGTTTGCCGGGTCGGCTAGTATAATATAATATAATACATATAATATAATATAATATAATGTAATATAACATAATATAATAATTAATATAATCAATTTCGCAAGGTTTTGAATTATATTCTATAAGCAATAATAAATGATTATATAGCAATAAGAATATATATATAATAATAATATAATATAACAATAATATAATATAATTCATTTCACAAGTTTTTGAGGAAAAACTTTTTTAAACCGGATTAAAAACTAAAATCATATAATATTTGTGTAATTTAGGTTTCTTCTTTTCTTCAGCGTTTCTTTCAACTTATGCTAATTTCAAGTCAGCTTAATACCAAGTACAATAAGAGATTTTTAATTGAACCATTTGAAATTTGTTAGGGAATTTGGGCACCGCAACATTGCGTTCGGTTCATCCCACAGCGCCAGTTCTGCTTACCAAAAGTGGCCCACTGGGAACATTACATCACAACCACAACCATCATACCAAGGAAGGTGAGGTTCTTCACCATTTGCAGTTTGAGAATAGGTTAAGCTCGTTTCGACTCTAAGGTTTCTAATCATTCGTTTTAACAGATAAGATTATTTTACATTATTTTTAAATGCATCAGCTATCCTGAGGGAAACTTCGGGAAACCCCAAACCACAGAATGTATTGGATGAGTGATTCTGAGTGTAATACTCAAAAATGTTAGACCCAATAAAATTTATGTCAATCGATAACGATTGTTTTTATTCGATTCAGCAACGTCTGCCTGCCTGTAAATGTGTTTATGGCAACACGCTTCAATTTTTAATTATAAATAGATATCCACAAAAGTTGGCGTTTTTATTTTCTATGCTGATAAACTGGTATACTGATAAAAAAAATAAATTCTTGTTTTTTAAATCCAAACCTAAATGAACGTTTGAAAAAAGGCAAAACAAACAGTTCAAACTAAAATAAAATAAACATTTTTATGTAGCTTAAAAACTATAAATAAATATTAAATACAAATTTAATAAATGAAATTTAAATTAAATAGATAACAAGACATAGACAATAATGGCAGAAAACTGCGAGATGTTACTGTAGTCTTCTCAAGCATTGAGAAGGAAGCAGCGAAAATGGCTCTGGTGGTAAACGAGGACAAAACAAAGTTATTGGTGTCAACGAATAAAGAGTCTACTCATTTGGGACGCTGTGTGAACTTTGGCAACTATAATTTTGAAGAGGTGGAAAAATTCGTGCTGTAAACAAAACGAATAATGTCAGCATGGAGATAAAGAGAAGAGAATTGCTTGCTAACAGATGTTACTATTAGAATAAGCAAGCGATTCGATGATAAAGCCCTCTCTCAACAAACAAAAATCCGACTGTACCAGACATTGGTTGTACACGTCTTGTTATATGGCGCAGAATCCAGGGCTATGACTCAAGCGGATGAATAAGTAATGGCAGTTTTCGAGAAAAACAGACACCGGAAAATATATGGATTCATCATCGTTAACGGAGAGTAACGGCGTCGGCGTCAATTATATACAGTGATTGCATTGGCTGGGTCATGCTGTGCGGATAAACCCAAATGCTTCGGCATGAAAAGTTTTCGACAATGAACTCGATGGACGGCGCAGAAGAGGGCAACCAAATTCCGTTGGAAGAAACAGGCTTTTCAAATACTATCGAAACTTGTTGTGGCGATTTGAAGGAGAGACGCGGAATCTTCGGAACTATTTTCTACAGGCGGCGTATAATAGATAAGTATGCCTATTCCAGTCGCCACCTAACAAGAAGAAGATAACAATAGTAATACGATAACGACATCAAGGCGTAATGCATCCACCGAAGATTTAGCAGAAGTTTCAAAAAATGTTAATAACAAAAATAATTTATTGATCAGTCAGCATTTTCATTAGGGATGCCCGCTGCTTCTGTTGTTTTTCCTCCATGACAACTCTTAGTTCTACTCCCATTCGTCTGTATGTGTGTCCTGCTTCAACTGAATACTTCAAACAATTATCTTCCACACATTTCATTATAGCTGAGTAAGCGGAAAATTATCCTGCATTCAAATTGTCAACGTACAATTTTACACCACAGTGCACAACAGCACACATGGAAATGATTTGGACTTGTTGGAGAGCCGTTTCAAAATGGTTGACATATCTTTTGACTGACTAATGATATGAATTCAACAAAAAAAAAAAAAAAAAAACTGGCGAAGGTATCTGTTGTACATAGGAGTGCAGTAAAAGCAGTAATTTGTAAATTATATAGTAACAATTGTGAATTGAAAAATGGGTAAAAGCATTTAAGTGAAAACACAAAAAAGTCAAATTATTTACCTTAATCGGCAAATGATTAACTTGATAGTGACTTTCAGGATTATCGTGTATGAATATGACACGTGCCAGCGGTAATTCCCTATAAAGGGCGTTTCCTCAATTAGACAATAATCATGTGTTTTTGTTTTGTTAATTTCGAAAGGGGTAAACTCACATACAATCATTCAATTCGCCACATTTAACAATCTGTTTGTAATAAGGAAATGCGCTCATTGTAAATCAATTGATGCAAAAGCTTTATTTTGTATGTTGATGTTGTGCAGATTTTCCACAATTGCTTTCAATGTAGGGGAAAATGAAAACCAATTGTTTCCAATGATTGCTTATGTTGTTCAGCCAGTTTAGCTGAATGTATGTGGTTTTTGTATCGCAGTTTTCTAAATTGTAATTCCAATATATTTCTTTTTTTCCTCCACTCAAAATCCACCACGTTTTAACAATTAAAATGTCATGCTCATTTTCTTGTCCCCCTCCTCTTTTGTGTCACTGTTAAATATTGTCACATTTTCCAACGCTACTCAAATTGATGGAATGCCGTTTCTTTGGTTTTTTGTGTAAAAGTAGATTTGTTGCTTCAAATGGAGGGGAAAACATACATATTTTGTTCAATACGTAATGGAGTCGTAAATTAAATTTATTTCAAAATTTATGATCAGATGTCGAATGTTGACAAACTGCGTTTTTTCTCTTCTATATCACATATTTCAAGTACTCTGCTATGCATTGCAGTTAGCAGCGTTTTGTGCAAAACAATTCAATTGCTTAAAGTTTATGGACTGCAGCCAGGTCGCCCAGATAATGCCCTATACTCATTTAATCTCAAAAAATATAACCGATAGGACTAGGCTTACGTGGAAGGGATTGAGAGATTGATCACATCAAATCGCAGGCACATTAAAACGTAATTAATTCGGATTGTTTAAAAATAATTTTAACTATTGCTGAGGATGCAGGTCTATTCGATTAAAATGTTCAGTTAGTTTGGACGGTATTGCAATTTTTTTAACATCATTTTATTTTTGGTAACTGTAACAACATTTTAGGTGAATTTTGTTGTAAACATTATAAGCTTAAGTTGTTTTCTGCATAATTTCATAGTTTCTAGATTTCATGTTGTTCAAATCCATCACTATGCCAAGTTTTGGACGTACCCTTTTCACAAAATATTTTACCAGAATGCTGGTAATTCAATAACTGCGATATTCCATTTCAATACATGGTTCACTTCAAATATTTATGTAGAACTTTGTACGATTTAAAACGGATTAAAATATTTTTTCTTTTGGCGATTTCCTCTTGAATAGAACTTTATGCTGTTGTATTATGTGTAAGTGTAGAAAAATAGTTTCACTTTCTTCACGGTCAATAATTTCGATACAGTTTTCCCTTAAAGAAAGTGTACGCACAACAAGATGTAAAGTTGAACAGGTTTATAGTTGTGAACGCGTGTTATATTAAGTCGTTATACAAGACCGCTCACAAAATGCCCATATAAAATTAACTGTTGTCGGAAGTTGTGTAATGAGAAAAATTCACTTTTAAATCAGATCTCAAATGGTAAGCAGAACTTGTTGACTTAATAAAACTTCTTTAAATTGGTTCTAATTCTCATCTTTTATTTATCGCCACTTGTAATTTATTAATGATCAGTTTGATTCCATATAATTTCACAGCCATATGATCCAAATTTCAAGTTTCAATTTTCATTTCTCTGGTAGAAATAATCTGTGAAATTGATCCTCCTAAAGATCATCGCTATTCGATAAATCGCTATACAGTCCAACATTTTAACTCGGCAACTACAACGAGAGAAATATCAAATTGATTAGAGGATTCGCCGCTACTCCCCTTGCCATCATATTAATCATCTCTATCAATCCATCACCACCTCTGAACATAATTTTTATATACCGGGACTGGCGAAACACCAGTTCACTGGTTCGAATAAAATGATATAACCGAATGGAATTTGACCAGAACTGGTTAATCTATTAAGGGAAAGCAATTGTGTATATTTTATATATATTTTTAATGTTAAAAAAACAATTAAAGGTCGATGTTGAAATGAATTAATTAATGTTAATTAATTAATTGATGGTCTCATCAATGCTATTATCTAGGAATTGTGGATCATTGACGCCACCGGCTGAAAGTACACACACAAAAGCAACCTTTTGTGGACGTATTTCCACCTGGTTAATTTCGAGCAGGTTTGCGTCCCACGGTGGGGCCGATCTACTGAAAAGCGGGAAAAATTCAAGTCTTATTCGACTCAGAACAAAAAAATACATTAAGTTCAAAAATGTTTATATACCTATATGTTTATGTTTTCAAATGTTTTCCTCGTCAAGTTCGGGGTGATTTTGTCGAAGGAACACATCGAACTTTGTATCCCCCCACAAGCACTTACATAAATCGCGATATTTAATTTTGACCGAACTCAAGACGACGTCTGCAGCTAGACTGAACTCGAATTAAAAGTGTTTTCAAGTGTGGACATGTATTATATGAGCCAACTGGGTAAAAAAAATAGTGCAACAAACAAATGCGTACTCTAATCCTTTCTTTTCTTTGCGGTGTTATGATCGGATAGGCAGATAAAGGCAGATGATTTTTGTTCTAATCTTCACTTTAACTCATCTAGTTTGAAAAGTGACCATCAACATCTCGGAGGAAGCCGGAGGTTTTTTCGTAACCATAGCTGTTCTCAATTCTTATTTGAAATTCGTAACTTATAACGTTGTAAAGCGCTCTAATATTTTTTTTTTTTTTTTTTGCCCAGTTTGACTCATGTGTGGTTAAGTTGGCCATCGTAGAGCAGGGAAAAAATTTGATAATTTTTTTCTCCCTCTTTCACAATTATATACACCCATTTATAGTAGAGTGTAATTTGGTCAAACTTCCATTATTCGGAATACCCTTGAAACAGTGAAAAGATCATGTTGTTCCTTGATCCTGCAGCTATAATAGAGTGAGAATCAAAAACTAGATAATCGATATCAACGTTTTCGATAATCGAATTTTTTTCGCCTTGGCCCCAGTGTGCGTCGTCCCAAATACGACAATTTTGATCGTTAAGGCAACTGTCCATCCAAAAAATGATGAAAAAGGATGATTTTTCGGCAAAATTGGTGTCCTCTTCCAAATACTCCGAAGTGCATTCAACGAACAAACGGTGTTGTTTATGGTTATTAATTTTGAGGATTTGTTGAGGATCAGTTGAATTTTAGGCGTCTGTAGTCCGGCTCGAAGGTCGCCGAGGTGAAGGTTGGGAAACTCTTTCTACACACTTTCACGAACGGGGGCGATGTTCTTGGCCGATCTCGCGTTTCTTTAATGTACGGGTTTTGGCTCATTAGTTGTTAAACCGATTGTCTCGAATGGCCACTAAACGTTGGAGACTCGGATTTTGATTTTTTTCAACTGTCGTGAAATGGCCAGAACACGCCTAGCGTATGCATTAATGAACACTAATTGTTGATATCATTTCCACTGCTGCTCAATCATGTAACTTGACCTGATGAGTTGACATCAGTGACTGAGCATAGTCGTAACAGGCTGTTAGCATCGATCCGCTCAATTTGGAATATCTATCAATTTAGTACATATAAATGTATATTTGTTTATTTAAGAAAAGATATATTTCAGATAACTAATTGTCTTGTATGTGAAACGAGATATATAAGTTGAATTATGAGAAATTGTACAATGGTGATTGAATACAGATTTACCTAAAACTAAGAGCAGAATTATAAAAATTAAAAACGACAACCTTACTATGGGGCAATGTTTAGTGCATGCCACTATCGTTCGTATGATTGTGGGTTTAAACCCCGATGGAGCCGTCTGTTTTCTTTGAGAGGTGTTCAAACCACTGTGCTGACGAACCGGCGAACTTGCCTAGTAGAAACTTCTCAAACTAAAGCTCGGAATCCCCTAAATTGTAGGTCCCATTCAATGAATATAAAAATTGAATAAATGTGCATAAGCTCACTGAATGTGAGAAGCTCTCTCATATTCCATTCATGGGATCCAAGGGAATTTCTTTGTTTGTTTTTATGTCCTAACTCAGTATAAGTTGTTTCTCCCAGTGGTCGCAGACATTTTTTTGGCCACCGAATATTTTTTTACTTGTAATGAATTTTACTCTGAACAACGAATTCATTCTTAGAAGGAGGGGCTTCAAAATTAGTTCTAGGCCAGAGCGTAGGCAGATAATGAGAAGAAGGGTGGTCCATTCATTCTCAAATTTGCTCTCAACAAACCTTAAAGGAACAAAACGTAAGAAACGTTGTTTCCAAAATATTATCTGTGGCATTTCAGCACCCTGTCGGTCTGCTATTTGACTAGCTAACATTTCTTTTCCTTATTTTTTCTTATTATAAACGTTGTTTATTATTGTATGTTCTTTAATTTTCGCCCATTATTAATTGAATAATTTAAATGCAAACGACACAAAAGACCATCGAAAAAAGCAATAACAACATGTGCAACATTGTATGATTATAAAGCAACTTGAACGAAACATTGAAACTTGCGACCCAGTTGTAGTTGTATTTTTCATTCATACTTGGACGCGGTCGGACCACCAGGCCACTCAGCAACATTGAAATTAACATACACACAATTAACAATAATAATAAAATTGAAAATGAGTTTAACAATAACCATATAGCTCCATTAAAGTTCTCGAATTTCACACTCAATTAATGCCACAGCAACAGCGGCGGCCACTCATTCAATCGCACATTTGCTTACGAATCCAATTCAGAATTTAACAAAGTATGCATTTGATCATAATTCGACATTGCTGCTATAATTTGTGTGGCAAAATTGTCACAAAATAGCCAAAAGTAGTCATCGCCTATATAATGTTGCGATAGTGGGTGAAGCGATATAATAGAACTTTATGACATGACCGGGCAACTTAATGGGATCATAAATTTCGACACCACAAAAAGAACAAATGCTTATACGCTGGGGCATTGAGGGCAATGCATTGTTTGGCCGATTTAATCGTAACAAAGTGATATAATAATGAAAGCAAATGAGTGTAGAACACTATACCAGGGGCTAACTGTTATACGATTGTTTGGCTGGTAAAAATGTATGGTAGGTCAGGCATTAACGGTGCCAATAAACTGCTGTACTTGCGGTTGGTTGTAATGGCAATCATAAATAATTTTTATTATATTACTTTCTTATTGTTGAGGTTATGTTTGCTCATATGGCAAAATGTGTGAAAATATGTGCATATGCCTGAAATGCTAGGCAATTTGAAGATAAATTTGACTTTTGTCCAATTTATATCAATGTCTGTAAAGAGAAAAGTGGAATGCAGAAGATATATAATGACAAACTATACATTTAACATCTCTCATTTACATTGTATGCATTGCATAGGCCACCTATCAGGCATATTATGCGTATCAACCTCACAGTCTATACGTATAAACCTTATTCTAAACATTGTAAACGTACGAGGTGTGTTCAAATTTCGTATATGTAGTGCCTATCGGATAAGTGGAAATTCGATGAAAAGAAAGAAGCAACTTTAAACTTTATATTTGAAGAAGTTATCTCGTATTTATAGATGTTACATTCGCAGATTTTATACTTAAGAAACCAGAGATCATGTGGCAAAAATCTAGCATTCCCTATGAATTCGCATAAAACTAGTTTTAGCCCAAGTACCCAATAAATCAAAGTATGTTTTTAAACTGTTGAAACGGCAACACGTTTTTGGAATTCATTATCATAAGTCATAATCATCATATGAGAATACATAACATACATATCGTTACAGCATCGCTGTTCAATGACGAATGACACCAATGATTCGGCCATATGCCGAAAATATGCAATATTTCGAGGAGATTGTGATACCGGAACAATATCATTACTGATAATATAATGTTATCACATATTCTGATAAAAAATGAAATGCAAATAAATAAATACTATTAAATCATTAGTAATGGATTTGGCAATGAATTCCGCAAGTAATATATGAATTATCCGATGCACATATTATATTGGTTAATCCATATTTCGGTTTCAAAAGTAAAGTTAAATAAAACACACATAAAGCTATGATTTTGACGAAACTTATATTTCATTATAATGCTTGGACCTTACCGTTATGAAATACAATGCCATCCAAATGAACTCTCTTTCTAAACTGGTTGCAACAGTGAATCCTTGGCGGCCAATTAACATCACCAAAACGTGAAATTATACTTTCAGGAAACTTCTCTTGCAATAAAGCCGAAATCGGTCATGTGAAAATAACGTTTGAATCACGACTTTTGTGGTAAGTTTTAATTATTTTTAGGCGTTCTTCGGTTGTAAAGCAATCCATGTTCGTAAATGGCAAATCTTCTACTAAATAAATAACACTTCAGATGACAGGTATTTACCAGCTGACAGCTTTGCCAGACCGGCGGCTAAATCGATAACCCTGTATAATAATTACAACCGTATTCATAAATATTTATTGCAGGTTGTTAAATGATCCATATTCGTAAATGGCAAATCTTTCACTAAATAAATAACACTTCAGATGACAGGTATTTAACAGCTGACAGCCTTGCCAGACCGGCGGTTTTGAAACCTAAAATGGATAGCCCTGTATTATATAAGAGCGCGTATTTGTGCGCTAAGAGCAGAAGGCTGTTTTGTGATTTACACTTTGCAGAAAGTACCATCATATTAAACCACATGGGTCCCGTAAGGGATGATAACATATAATACCAACTTCTAAACCAGAAATTAGAGCAGAACAACAGTACTAATTAGTAACAAATCTGTAGAATTTAATGGCATGCATGGAGCGCTATTAAGAACCATGTCCGATGGTTCAAAAACTTCTACGAATTTGCCGCCTTACTAGATTTGGCTGTATAAAATATTGCCATGCTATGACCAGCAAATAGAAAAGAGATCCAAACATGAGTACCAGCTATAAGGAAATTATCCACTCGGCCGTTTTATGATACAAAAAGAAGTCTAAACTTTCTTTAAAAATCGGACAGAGGGCACTTGCTGTATGTTGTGGGATTAAGGTTTTTTTTTTATCTAGCACTGTTTACTGTCAGATTTTGCGATATATTCATGATATTATTTCATTTCTGTAGACAATTAAAGGCCTCAATACTAGTGTTGTTTGCAGTGATTAACCAAGTATGGAATTTAAAGCCAAATTAGATAATATAAGAGCGCATTGTGGGTATATATGTAAATTAAAACATGGTCGGACATCCATTTATGACGCCGCTTTTTTGCATGATACTTCGTAAGAGTTCGTCTATTTACAGATTATTGTAGTGATTGAAAAAATATTGAGTTTTCTATTATCAGTTGGATTTGCGAAAGATATCGACCAGATGACTGCCGCGTTTGCTAACTGTAAACCATAAACAAAACAATCATTGGTGATATTTAAACGTAATCCCTTACATAAGAGAGACGCAGGAATAACACAAAAAGTTGACGTCTTAATTGTAAACGGGATTTCGGGATACAATACGTAAAGAATGTGCCAATTTGATCGCTGAATTTTTGTATTATTTCCAAACTGTAAATGTAGCAATTCTAAAAATGTGGCAATCCGGTTACCGCAAAGTATGTTTTTTAGCACCGCTATTACAAAAAAATATATGTCAGTTAGTTTATCCACCTATTAAACATATAATATGTATATGATAAATAATATGGGTCCCACTATATACTCGTATACTACAATATATAGAGTTTTTTTTTAAGATTAAATTTTTCAGGTTGGCAGCGCTGATTGGTAATGGCGTCCAAACGTCATCTGTCAAAGTGAAAAAATGTACAGTATACTCTGCCATTTCATCATGAAAAGACTAACAAACGAGCAACGATTGCAAATCGTTGAAATTTATTATCAAAATTCGTGCTCTGTGGCAAATGTGCATCGATTGATACGACCTTTTTATGGTCGTCATAATCGACCTGCTGAATCAACAATTCGTGCTGCTATCTCCAAATTTCGCACCAAATTTACTTTGTTGGACGCAAAACTATCGACTCGCATGCGGAGAGTGCGTACCGAAGAAAATATTGCAGCCGTAGCCGTAGTGTTAATGACGATCGTGAAATGTCAATTCATTGCCGTTCTCAGCGATTTGGCATTTGTTACTCAACCACAAGGAATTTTTTTACCCCAATTGGCTGAGTTGAAGTTGGTTGACATGTGATTTCATCAGGACGGTGCAACATGCCACACTGCTCGTGAAACAATGGATATGTTGAGGGAAGAAATTGGTGAGCAACTTATCTCTCGATTTAGCCTGGTGAGTTGGCCCCCAAGATATTGCGATTTAACGCCTCTTGATTATTTCCTGTGGGGTTATGTCAAGTCGTTAGTCTATGTGGACAAGCCGAACACTATTAAAGAATTACAGGATAACGTAACACACGTTATTCATGGAATACAGGCCGAAATGCTCGAAAAAGTGACGAAAATTTGGACCTTCCGAACGGACATTTTGAGACGGAACTGCCGACAACATTTACATGACATAATCTTTAAAAATTAAATGGCGAAGACCAATTTATAGATTCCAATAATAAATTTTAATATATGATGCAAATTTGAGTGTTTTATTCGATTAAAAAAACAACTACGGATAAAAAATCAGCCTTTATTATAAACACTTTCAGTGTTACCACTCGTTTCCTTTTTTAATCGTATTTTCGTGTTAATGACATATGTACTCGTATATAATAATAATATTATAATATGATACTTGTAATTTAAAGTTATACAGTTTTGACTGAAAATGTTCCGCTTTGCGGTGGTCAGCTAGAGATTTTTCTCTGCTACACTTTCGATTATTTTCCCCTACAAAAGCTTGTTTCGTTACTTCAGTAACATCAGCAACTCATTGACTGCCAGAAACGTTCCTTCTTCCGTCCATGTGAAGTTGTGGAAGAAATTGTTAGCGTTAGATCACCGATTTAATGTGTTAAGTGCACTTACTGGCAAGTGTTAAGTGTTCATGAAATATTTAATTATTTTATTAGCTAGTTTTACACTCTGCAGTACTTGGAAGTGTGCTTAAGTCATTCAACTAACGAAGTGACATTTTGACGGTAATAACATTAAACGTGAGTGAAATCATTCTAAATCTTTCTAATTACAAAGAAAATGCTATCATAGTCTAATTTCATACTATCCCTTTTCATCTTATACGCTATGTAAATTGCAAAATGCTCTTAAAAACTAAAGATAAAAACTAAGTTTCACTAGAAGTGCTGACAACAAAAAGCGCACAGACATGACAGCAGTCAAGCGAAGCCAGTCCAACAACGAAATCTGACAGACACCGCCAAAGCGCGCCAAAGAAAGTGCTTCAACTGTTGCAGCAACGAAAAGCGAAAGATATCGTTTGAAAAAACTTACAACTACAGCAACTTTTGAGATGAGGCTAAGGTTACTGTGTCGCTGGTTGCAAGTAGTCAACCGTGAGCGGCACTAACAGTAAGAAGCCCTTAAAGCCAAAGACAGACAGTAAGATGCCAGCGGCAGTCGTAGCAAAAACTGCAGCAGTAACAGTAAAAGTATGAGGACAGACAGACAGACATTCCCAGAGAGAGAATCTGGGGAAAGGGAACTACAACGGAAAACAAACTTCAACAAGTTTTGAGTTGGGAAAATTTTTGAAAAGTTGACAAAGAAGTAATCAAAAAATGAAAAGAAAGGAAGAAAACAGCCGGAACGATAAACAGAATACTCATTTATGTTTTTTGTTTTTTTTTTTTTCTTTTTCCTACAAGTAAAATAAATACAACAAAATGAGGAAGGCGTTGCATTACACGGCAGAGTGGAGCGATGGCGAAGGGGGTGTGATAATGAGTGGAAATGGAAGAATGAAAATAGTCAGATTGGAACGTATGTATATTAAAGAGCTCCATAAAGTGATAATACTAAATTAATATTATATAAACCCCAGTGAAAAATGGAGAAATATATATATATTTTCTCTTTTTTCAATTGCTTAATTTTTTGGTCAATGCTTTGATTTAGCCCCCGTGCAAATGAACTGGAGAAAGTCCGATTCATTGCTTATAATAACTAGAATTTTACAAGACCCCAAAATGCTGCCAAAAAGGAACAAAATCAAAATGAGGGACCTACGTTTTCATAACCATTATGTACGTTCAAATGACAATGATTAAAAAAATTATATTTTTAGGACAAATCATATTTCTTGTTGCCAAAATTGGCCGCACCAAATGCAATTACTGAAACTCAAAACCATATTCTTTGCCAGAAATCTAAGCGATTTAGAAGTGCTCACTTCTTACACATCCACTTCTTTCGTATTTGTTATCGTTTTTCAGTTAACCACGCTAACGGATAGGAAGATTCTTTTCCATACCCATCAACTACCACCATATATTGCATTTAGTTAACGAATCGATGGTGGAATTTTTGATTGAAAAGTAGGATACTACTCAGAGCTCTCAATAGGCAAGTTGTGTTGTTGCTTTTGCCTACAGCAGTTCCTATGCAATTGGATTCGGTGGACACATGACTGATTTTAAACTATACTAGAATTTGTATTTTTCGATAAGCGGGTCTACGTGCTAATGGGCAAAGATTCGCAATTGTTTTGAAAAGATGAGCCCTTAAATATATGATAATATTCAATATTTATACGACAATAGCCACCCAACCAGCCAGCTGTCAAAATTATAATTTCTATAACTTTTGGGTAATAAATTCTCTTATCAGTTGTTGAAGAGTGCTGGAAAACTGCCATTTTTCTAGGGGTGATTTCATTCCTTGTATGAACTAGTGTTGTTCCACTGGACACATTTCGTTCCTACGTTCCTTAGCGTAGCGGACAACGGGCAAACTTCTCACATATAATACGTCGTTTTCCCGAAGAATATGCGATTTTTGTTAAAAATTTTCAATGACCACTCCCACAATTAGTGCGGTCTCATAAAAAAAAGATAGTGGACCTAATATTTCTTCAGTGTGTCTATAAACTGTCACCATGTGCTGTTTTCAATTTCAATTAATAACTGATAAAATTGTAATTAAAATTTTGAAAAATTACAATTTTTTTTTTTTGAGGTGTGATTTACTCTTGTGTGGAAAGGTCGATTTCTGGTGAATTTCCAATGAAAACTCAGTTGAACGATTGGTCGGACGCGATTAAACTACATAAATTTTTACGAAAGTCAAGAATACTTTTATACTTTTTTGGATGTTTGGAGAACATATCTATATGTAAAGCTGTGACAAAACCAATCATAAGTTAATACAAAAAAATAATAATTGGGTGTGTTTGGCTTGTGCTATTTGTTGAGAACATTGGTCATGATTCTCGTATATGCGACAGTTGATCAGAAAAACCCTGAAGGGTTAAAGTCGGATCGCCTTGATTATTGTTTTAATGGACTGCTTCAATTCAAAAAAGTCTGAAGCAATCAGGTCAGGTGACCTTGGGCGCCAGCGGAAGGTGGAGTTTCTGAATATTAATTTGTTTAGGAATTCTCGTTAGAACTCTGCCATAACAGTCTACCTTGCTGAAACCAAATGCTGTTAAAACGGATATATCTTTCGCGCAGTTCTGGGTAAAAAAAAAACTCCTTCAACATCTTTAAATTGCGGTCTCCATTAACACTAGACAGTTGACAGTAGCACGATTCGTGCGCCACCACCCTGAAGTTGGCTAAAATACAAATCAACATTCTCGATATTTTATGGCGTGAATTGTCAAGGCTTCCTGGCAATTATAAAACCACGACAATAAAATTGAGCCCACAACATTTGTTTATTTAGCCACGGATGATTATTAGCTGTTTAAAACAGCTTTTTCTAAAATTGCTTTTTTTTTTTTTTTTTGGGAAAGCATTCTCAAAATGAATATGCGTGTTGATAATTGTAAAGATTGTAATTGTAGGATTGTAAATTGTATTTTTACCAAAATACTTTCTGCTCCTAATTAACATTAAAATCTTTGCAAACATATGGAGCACCATATAATGATGTAGTTATTCTAAGCCACGATACCTAAAATTTTATATTTTGAAAAATGTTTTCTACTTACGTCCACATCATTTACTTAACTTTATCTGAAGTTACTGCAAGGAAAATATTCTACATCAAATGTACTTCCGGCTAATCTATTACATACATAGCTCAAGAAGAGTGATTCTTTGCCGTTCGCCAAATATGTGGATATTATTTCTAATTGATCATACCGTGAGGATAACGTCATTTTTCCAAAATTTTACAAAAAAAAAAAAAAATCAAAAAATTATTATTTCCCATATATTATTAATATTGTACGAATTAAAAATTTACACAAATAAAATATACATATAGAAAGATCTCAAAAATATATTAAACTTTCTGCGACTAAAATATTAAATATCGAAAAATTAAGCTATATTTGAGATACACTTTCTTATTTACTCTGTTAAAGTTTAAACTAAAGCAATAAACGTTTCGCTTTTGAAATTAGCTTGTTCGGTTGTTGGTGCTGGTTTAAGTAATATCTCGACTTTTTCTAAAGTATAATTTTTTAAGGGCTGTCAACAATTGGCATTTAGTAAAGTCGGTGAAGAGCTCTTCCATGAAATCTCCAGAACTAGAATCAATTCAGAAAGATTAAAGGAATATATGACAAAAGAATATAGAAGAATATTGTATTACTCAATGTTTAGTTTTGATATAAGGACGGCTTAGAATGATTCTTAATTACTCTCTCATATATCTATTTCTATATTTCTTACCGAGATATAGGTAACTATGGATAATTTACCACTATATCAGACTGACCTCTGTTTCCATTTCAAAGGTTTACAGTCACATGTAGTTCTCAAAAAATACTGGAGAAGGAAATATTTTTTTCAAACAGCGCGACTTAAATCCCTAAAACTAAAAACAGTTTAAAGATCATTACAACTTAGTTACAGATTTCAAATTGTTTGCATAAAGTAGTGTTGTGCTGTGTAATATATTTATTAAAATTCTGCTGAATGCCAGATTTTGATTTCATATACTGCGCAAAGTTTGAAACGCATTTTTATAATAGAAACGTAAATTTTCCTTCGAAATTTGCTGCATAGGGAACATCCGATTAAAAAAACGTGTAACCGTTTCTTTTTTTATTAATCGAATAGCTAAAGAAAAGATATTTTCAAAACGATTTATTTTTTTCGAATAACTCGACCAGTTTCAGAAAAAATTGAATATCTGAGCCCAAAATCTTTCTATAATTCTATACCTATATTTGCTCTATATCTACTATTGCTCTTCTGAGAATTTCTCTAAATTAAATTATCCAAATATCATTAATCGTTCTGCGGCTCCAAAAATTATATTTTATATATACCTAATCCTGCCATATGTTCTGTTACACAATTTCCAGCGCTTATCGTTCAAAACTTCCTGCGGGAATAGAACCGTAAACTTTTTTTTCAGAACACATGCACTGATTAGTGAAGAATACTAGTCAGTTTGGTTTCAGTTTGCAATCTATTAACATGGAGTGGGACGTTAAAGAGAATCGAGTCGGCGTAATAGCGTTGCATAAGTGCGGAAAGAGTGCTGGCCAAATTTTCGAGTTGCTAAAACCACTCGGAATATCAAGAATGTTCGTTTATCGTGCTATAGCTCGCTTCGGCGAATTGTCTGGAATAGAAGACAGGCCAAAAAGTGGTCGCCCGCGCGTTGTCCGTACGAGTGCGGTAGTAAAGGCAGTGCGTGAAAGAATTCGGAGAAATCCCCTTAGAAAGCAGAAAATCATGTCCAAGGAATTGGATATATCAACCAGATCCATGGCTAGGCTGATTCGGGATGATCTGCATATGAAAGCCTATCGTCGGTCCACGGGGCATCTTCTAACTCCTCAGCTAAAAAAAAATTAGGCTGGAAAGATGCAAGCGACTTTTGCAGTGGCACGCGGACAATGGCCATGAAAACATTCTGTTTACGGATAAGAAAATTTTTACCGTGGAAGAAGTTTTCAACAAACAAAATGACATGATTTATGCCACTTCATCTAAGGAAGCGAAAAAAGTTGTTCCAAGGATTCAACGTGGCCATCATCCCTCTTCCGTAATGGTTTGGTGGGGGTCTTCACATCCCTCCATTTCTGTGAAAAGGGCGTAAAAACTGGTGCAAAGGTTTACCAAAAAGATGTGTTAGAGGGTGTTGTGAAGGGTTTGACCAATACCCTTTTCAATGGACGTAGATGGATCTTCCAACAGGACTCTGCTGATGCGCACAAAGCTAAAACCACGCAGGAGTGGCTCAGAGTCAATATTCCTGGCTTTATAGCATCACAAGATTGGCCATCAGGGAGTCCAGGTCTCAATTCACTGGATTATGCTTTGTGGTCAGAATTGGAGAATATGGCTTGCAAGACTCCCCACAGAAATTTGGGAAGCCTTAAAACAGCATTAACCAGAGCAGCGTCATCGATCTCCATGGAAATCGTACGTGCGGCTATAGCCCAAAGGCCACACCATTTGAAAGCTTGTGTTAAAGCAAAAGGCGGCCATTTCGAGTAAATACAATTTTTTTTAATAACCAATATTGTCTTCTAATAAATTAAATAATTTTGAATACAATATGAATATTGGTTTTTTTTTTATCGCGTTTTATATTTGTAACAGAACATATGGCAGGACTATGTATAACAATCAAATTAAATTTAGAAAATTTTATTAAGAGTTCAAATCACTAACTTCCATTCTCCGAATTCAATAAACTGGTTTAGATAATTTTGTTCACTTCTAGCTCAGCACTTCAATAGCACTTTTCTTACGTAAGTGGACGATAACCGTGAAAGAAATAACAGGTTTTCATTCGTAATATATTCTAGCAGCAATATCGCAGAAAACAATTGTATAATATCATTATAATTAATTATTATTTATTAGTTATTATTATATTATATAGTTATTATATATATAGTTATTATATAGTTATATAATTATTATTATATTATATAGATATTATTATATACCTATATGTAGATATTATATTATATAGGCGCTGAGGAGATATTATAAAAACATTGTAGTTATTTTATTAAACTGTAATAAACAATTTATTTAAAAAAAATATTATATTATTTTTATATTATATTATTATTTATTAATTATTATTACAATATTATTATAATTATTAATTAATTATAATCACATAAAAATTGAAATGTTGGAAAAAACATTTGTTGAAAATCTTTTCCAGATCTTAAATTCAATAACCAATTTCTACAAAATATCAAAATTTGATCACAATCAAACAATTATTGACTCGGGCGTACTCTTCCCACACGGTTCTCTTCATACATATGACATTACCGGGGACACATTAACGCATTCCAATAATTTTTTTTTAATGTTCACATCCGAATAGCAATAATCTTCCGAACCACTTCACCCTCACCTCGTACATCGTGTTACAGTAACACACATACGAGTACACAGCAATAATAAAGTCACGATGATTCCTTTTGGCAAACATGACAAGATAAATAAAAATACCGAACATCTGTTTCTGTTTCGGAGAGGTTAGGCGGGAAAAAGAAGGGGTAAAAATACATCTTTCCCATCTCTATTGACTTTTACTGTGTCGTCCGTATCGTGTCGTGCAATGCCCTCGCTGTAAGTTAACAAGAACAAAAGAAAGAACAACAACAACAAAAAGGTTAATGCGTTATACGATTTAATCTCAACTGCGGTCTGATCTCACTCGCCGAGCAATGGCTGGCTGGGTCCATTCTTGTCAGCAACTGAATCTGAGAATCTATAGAAATCATTGTTTTGTCCGTTGCATTAAAAGTTGTTGCTGTTTTTGCTCATTTTTGTTTTTGCATAGAAAAGTGTGTCACTTTTCCATGTGGCTGCCACAATGTCTGCAATCTGCTTTTGTAACGATTTGCAACAATAATAATGACAGCTAGAACAACAATAACACAACGCTGCATCCAATCTACTGCATCCATAGAAATGGCATAAAGATCCGATGACCATACGAGTATATGAAAATTGCTGACGGACTGGAGGTTGGTGTCCAACCGAATCCTCATTTTCAGGCCAATACCGAATTTTAGCCTTTTCAAATTTGTCTAAATCGGGGCGTGCACGCTTCAGCATACATTGTGCATAATTTTTTACTAAATTGTCTGGATATATATTTAAGTACACTTCAAATGATTTAACCCTTAGCTAATCGTGATTTAACCCATTGTTTTTTCTAATCTCTAATCTCAGCGGAATATGAGGTAAATACCAGAAATACAACTATAAAGAAACAAATACACTGTTAGCCATTTAGTGGTTTCAAAACCGCCAGTCTGTCAAAGCTGTCAGTTGTTAAATGCCTGTCTTGTGAAGTGTTATTTATGGATCGTTTTATATAAATCGTGTAACAACCGAAGAATGCGTAAAGATAGTTAAAACTTACTACAAAAATGGTGATTAAAACGTGGACACTTTACGTCACAATCGACATACTGCGCAAGGAATTGGCCAGATTATAAAGAAATTTGAGGAGACTGGAAACATTACAGATGTGGTCTGTGCAGCCCTGTGCATCATTGCAATGTAGGCTCTGCCGAAAATATCGTTGCGTTAATGAAAGTGTGGCGGATAATTCGAATTTGTCGATTCCACGGCGTCTTTAGCGATTGGTCCTACCTTCCAGCTCATTATGGCGTATTTTGCATTTGAATTTGCAATTAAAGCCGGCTGACAATTTACAATGCCGTAGATATGACTGGATGCTACAGCAAAAGGCTTTTACAGATTTTTCGAACAAAATTTTCGTCAGCGATGAAGTTTATTTCTCACTCGGTGATTACGTTAATAAGCAAAATTGTCGCATATGGGATTCGGAGGACCCAGAAGTAATGCGGAAAGCCATTGCATCTGGGAAAAGTGATTGTTTGATGCCCATTATGGTCTGGAGGTGTGATTGTTGTTGAAAGAATTGCTACCATCAATTTAGAGTGATATAGCAGTATGATAACTGACTTTTTTAAAGATTATAAATTGGACGATATGTGGTTTAAACAAGACATTGCCACGGGCCACACATCACGACTGATTTTGGCTTTATTGCATGAAAAGTTTCCAGAAAGCATAATTTAACGTTTTGGCGCCGTTAATTGGCCACTAAGATTTTACTCTGAATTTGAATTGCTTTGGTACTTCCTGTACAAAAACTTATTAAACCGATATCGATCAATTCTGAAATAATTATGCTCATAATATGTAGTTCATGTTATTCGATATTCCGAGTCTCATTTGATTTGAAATATTTCAATCTTTTATATTCTTCTGAAACCTCTCTCGAAAACCCCATTGATACCAAAAATTTACGATTAAATATTATTTGCAAAGGGTTTAAGGATCAGATAGCAGTTATTAAACTTAATTAAAAAAAAAACTTGTAATGTATGACGTAAATCATCAACACATTAAGCTACTCATATTTACAATTCCACTTGAGCCAGATAGTTAAGCCTGATTTCATATAAGTCCAACACACCGATTGTGCAGTCTTTAGTAGCTGTATATTTTTTATATTATAGTTAGTTGAGGTGTCATTACCAGTTGTGTTGGGAAGATATTGAAATGTTGAACATCTCATATCTGCTATTTGATAGTCTCTTATATCTCGCAAAACAATGGAGATTTGATTTGGTATTTCGGAAATCAATAGGTTTGATTAATCATGTTTCATTTTTTTTATTCCCCCGTGACTGATTTATTTAAAATTGAGCCACGTTTTTATTGGAATATAATTCGAGCGTCCACAAAAAAGCGGTTTTTAGTATATTTTCTAGAATTATTCTTTGGGAAGCGAATTCAGATTTTAGAGCGTAAAGGCTACGCACTGTATGTGGTTTAATCCCCAGGATCATCAGTCATTATTTTATTACTCGAACAAATTTTTGTTTTCTGGAAGTAGGTGTTATTGGAAAATATTTTATTTTTAATGAAAATACTTTTGTATCCACATTTTATTTAGTTTTATTTTGGTAAAATAAATTGATGTTAAAAATTGAAAAACTCTATTGGAAGACAGAAATTCTAATTGTTATATATTGTTCATCATTAGTTGATTAATTAGAAAAATTAAGTTGCTAAGCATTTGAACAACTTTAAAAATCGTTTGCCACAGCTGGAGTCGAATCACCTTCATTGGAAACATTTGGTTACTGGCGGGATAATTATTCAGTGATGTCCTCTTAAGCATCGGTAACCCTTTGCGGGAAGTTTATTGCTCTTTCTTTACCTATCAAGCGTTCTTGTTTCCAATAATAGTAAATAATAACTACTAAATAATAAATAATAAGTGATAAATAATAAATGATAAATAGTAAATAATAAAAGTTAAATAATAATAATAAATTGTAAATAATAAATATAAAAAATAAGTTATAAATAATAAATATAAAAAAATAATAAATAATTAATAATAAGTAATAAATAATAAATGATAAATAATAAATAATAAATATAAAAAATAAGTAATAAATAATAAACATAAATAAAAAATAATAAATATAAATAATAAATATTAAATAATAATAATAAACAGTAAATAATAAATATAAATAATAATTAATAAACAATAAATACTAAATAATAAATAATAAGTAATAAATAATCAATAAAAAATAATAAATAATAAATGATAAATAATAATAATAATTAAATAATAAAAACAATTAACATCCAATACACATTTTGTTCCCTTATTTTAGGATGCCTCTAGTATTCTAAAAGGTGCCATATCAACTTATGTCTTGATCTGCGCTGCAGAACAATCAAGCCTGGTTTAATGCTTCAAATAAAAAGAAACAAATTTCCTTGAATCCTACGAATGAGATGTGGGGGAGCGTCCCTTTTAGATGCACTTGACGTTCGACGACGCCGAATGCCACAATTTGAGAAGCATTTAGCACACTTATCAATTACTCGACTATTCGAAGTACTCATCAGACACATCGAGGTGAGCACTGCTCAAATAATATAAGGTGGCTGTATGCGGGATTGAACCCGGGATCGTGCGAACGATAGTTGCGTGTACTAACCATCGCTCTACGTTCGGTGAATTAACAGTTTTTTCCAAAATTGCTGCCAAATTGGAGTAATAAAAAATGGGTATTGTTTTGAATAAGGCTCCCATTCAAATCCGCCAAGCTTTGTGTATTTGCGTTTAGGGTGTTGTATAATCAGTCATGATCAATTACATTTCACTTCACCAACTTTGTGTCTCTCCAACATTGTAAGCGACAATTTGTATTATTTTAAAATTATTGCAATTTTTGTGGCCAATTGTCAAAGTTATCAAAAAAAAAAAAAAAAAAAAAAAACTTCGGCCTTCGGTTAAAACAGGGCAACAGCAAAGACCGAATGCCAATATTTTGTTTGGGAAAAGAAACCGAAGCCGTTTATTACGTCGGACACTTCTAAAGGTTGCACCAACATCAATTTCAAATCTATTCTCTTTGGGTGCTTTTGATTGTTGCATTGCAGTTTATAATTAATAGACACTCTAGCCCGCCTATTTTATGACTGATCTTCGATCTGGTGATTAGTTGTGATGCTATCATCAATGACTCCATGAATGGCTGCATAAATGAATGACTCCAAGACAGTGCTTAGGAGGGAGTTGATGTGCTCGTATGAGCGAGTGAGTGAATGCTGTACTGGCGGACAGACTGGCTTAACCCGTGCTCTGTGCCATGCTATACAACATTCATCAGTTGCAGCTTCAACCTCAGTCTTTCCGGATGAGTGGCATATGGATGACGATGATTGGACGCCTGAGTTGAGCTGAATTGATTGTCTTGCTTGTTAACGTAGCTTGGCTGCAAACAACAACAGCAACAATAAAAGGCAACACTAAGCAAATGTTCCCTATGTAGCCGTAGCCGTTGTAGCTTCATCCATAGCTGCTGTCTATTTATTATGATTATGAATGAGCATTGCTAACAAAATAATTGCCAGCAATTGCTTTCTTTCCTTCTCTGGAACAACATGGCAAATCTATGACCAATGCTATTAATTTCGCAACAATGAAAGAAAACTCTATAGACCTATAGATAGATAGATAGATAGATAGATAGATAGATGAGGAGGTCTATTATGGTACTGCACCCACTCTGCCATTGTAGGCAACCAGCACTTGTGGGAACTTTGCTACCCCACCGTCGGACTAGCAAGCAACTTCACTTGCAGCCTGGTGGCAGCAGCAGCAGCAGAGTGAAGAAGTTAAGTGGTCGGAAATGTAACAGGGAGATATCTTTTGTGTAATGATATGATAACGAGATAGCATAACAACGATACAAAAGGAAATTGTTTAAACAAATATCGAGTGGCAGGGACACATTTCAAAGGCATGAGATTTAAGAGTATCTCGATATACTGTAATGGTCATTAACTTAATTCTTACAAGCTGACATTTTATATCAGCTTTAATGTGCCGACAGCACAGTTGCGAAAAGATTACAAAGTAGGTTAGCCCGAAAATATCAATTACAGTCATCGATATATCACTGTGCTCTGATATATCACACTGCATCCACAGCGAACTTTTACCAGAGATAAAGGGGGTTTTGATTTTACATTTCATACTACTTTTATTTATTGAAGAAATGAGTTTTCTCTACTGCGAAGTGAAACGTTAGTCTTTTAATAAGGGAACACAGTTTAAGTAGACAAAAGAAAAAGACAAATTGAAAATTTGGCAATCATCATTCGCTTTTAGTTTACAAGATAAAACGAAGGGGAAATTCAAATTTATTCTGTCGTATAGACATACACAAAATACAATACAATACAAATACAAATACAAAATTGAAAAAAAATATAAATGGATGTCAAAAGTAGCGGGAATGGGGATTGCAATCATTAATTTTTCAGGAACATTTGTATCTTATTTCGTTCCATTTCATTTATTTAGGTCCATGGACATATCAATTCCTACAGTCTAAGAAATTACATATCATATTTCAAGAAAGTTATGTAAAAAAAATAAAGTTATTTTTGGAAACAGATCCTAAAAATTAGTATACTTTCAAAAGGCAAAAGTGTCCATATCTCGGAAACGTAGTATCCATTTTTTCTAATAGTTAATATAAAAAAGTTGCTAAAATTAAAATGTATCAGTTTCTTCTTTTTAGGGAATGTGAAAAGAGTTGTTTAGCCGTTTAAAATGGTTAGAAATGCCCATATCTCTAAAACGGTAACTTAGTTTTGACTCTGTACTTTTTACGGGTTGCATTTACTGTACTCTGAATGGGTTCAAGTTAATATTGTAATATTTTAAATTTTCAAAGTCACAAAAAAATCGCTAATTAGTCGGAAACAAAGCGTTCGATTTCAAATCAAACTCTTTAAAAATCAAGAAATCTCTAGTAAGTCGGAAACAAAACGTTCGATTTCTAATCTAATCTAAATTACAGATATCTAATGAGACTTGGAAAAAATATTCAAAAGGTCATCAAAGAAAAAATCTGTAAAATTTGAAAAATCTATAATTCTCAAAAACGTAGCGCCCAATCGTGAAAATAAGAGATTTTAAGAGCTTTGAGCATTCTCATGGCATAAAGAAATGTACGAATAAATAATAAAATAAAATAAAAAATTTGATGAAATACAAATATTTACATATCTCACAAAAGGAGTGTCAAATCACGATAATTACATTTTGGCACCCAAGTAGTACCTTTTAGCAATTGCCATCAATTTGGTACGAAACTATTAAAATCTAGAAATTGCTAAAATACTATAGGGTCCATATCTCTGAAACTAATGCAGTTGCGAAAATAAAAAATTGCTAAAATACAAATATTTACGTATCTCGCAATCGGAGTGTCAAGGTACGATAACCAAATTTTGGCACCCAAGTATTGCCTTTTAGCAATTGCCATCAATTTGGTGCCAAAGTATTAAAATCTAGAAATTGATAATTTGCCGGAAATGATTGGAATTGCGAAAATAATGAATGGAAAGTATTCAAAAAGCCAAAAGCCAAACTATTTCGAAAATGGAGCGGCAAATCACAGTAATGAGATCTGTGATATTGATTTTACATTGTGAAATTATTTATTACATTATCCATTAATTGTATGGTGTCGTTCAGTTTTTAAACAAATATTGTAAGTGATTGGCAGAAACAGCAACAGATATTCGTATTTATCATAATAAAAGACTTCTGAAGATATCGGGGAAAAAGGAGCGAAAAAAGTCAAAAAAATTAAGAAATAAGAGTCTGTTTCCATGAATGCATCAAAATTGACCAAAATTAGTCATATAAAAGACTGAAATTTGATAAATAATTTTTGTGTAGCAGCGTTATTAGAGATTCCTCAAATTTGTACAGGATATCGTATAATTCTTTAATTATTTTCTATTAATCATACGCCCCAGTGTACGGCAAATATCATCAATCATACGTCTGTTAAACCAAAAGCAAATTATTATTTACCTAGCTTATAGTAATAAATGAAGTTAAGTTTTCCCTTTTCAAAATTTATTCAAATATAAATATATATGTAAAACATTCGTTAATAAATTTGATGGTCCGGGTTCAAGAAATTATCAAATGAATATATCCAAGAGTTATGATATGCCACAGAACAGCAAACACTTTTTGTCTTCCATCCACTGAAAAGTCACAACAATTTTATGATTATATCCTTCTTTTTGAGTATGTTTAAGAGTTGTTAAGCTCATCGTGTATCCCCCAGTTTAGTTTAGAACTCTCTGCCATTCCACAATTTGCTACGTTGTGTATTATTATGTCCTTTATATTTTTATGCGACATTTACATTTATCTTTGTCATAACAATTCCTTAATGCTCAAATGCCACTTGACTGCACTTTGCGTAGCTACTTGTGCAGATAAAAGAAATGGGATAACTGTGAAATTTATATCTTATTATTGTATCTGTGTGTACTCTGTACTCACACCAATGCAAATGTTAACAATTCCAATCAAACGTTGAGTGGCGGGCTGGCAAACACGAAACGGAAATGTTAGAGTAATAAAATTACATTGTTATTGTATTGTTTTAGAAGACATTTCAATGGCATATTCTCGTGATACTTTGGGACTTTTGCGCAACCACAGGATTAACCTTTTTCAGTCGAAGTGATGACATTTGACACTTGCTAAAAAGGATCTACAATTGAGGGTTACAAAACAAAAACGGAACATAATAGAAAGATGAACTGGGTTTACAAACAGTAGGATTAGAATTTGTATTACAGTTTCCAGGAAATTACACAAATATGAGCTCATCCAGAAACTACTTTTATTTTATTAATACAACTGAGATACGATTACAGTTAAATAATGGTAAAACAAGGCAGAATTCAATTAGTTCCCTTAAGAGTGAAGGCTAAAGTTAAAACAGTATTGTTTTTCAATTTATATAAGTAATCATCCTTGAATTTCCATATTTTTCCGGAAATTTGCATCGAAATAAATACCAATTCCTGCCAAAAGGACACAAAATACAAAACCTAGATGTTTTCATTTTAATGACCGGTCTGGTGCCATTAGAAATGTATTTGAATTGCAATAAAATAAAATAAAAAACATACAAAAATTCTTGTTTTCTTAATAACTTTCATCATTGTTTTTTATAACAAATATTTACAATATCCAGGGTGGCACACCAATAGTGCTACAATAAGAAATTCAAATAACTCTTTTTTTAGTAATGTATTTATTTTTATTCTTTTTTTTTTTTTTTTTTTTTTGTATAGAAAATTCAATTTTGTTTTATATAAGTAATTGGTAATACAGACCGTCAATGACCTCCATTCTCATTCATGCATATGTGACACCTGTTCAGAAAATCTTCCATTGCGGCTTGAAGGATTGATTGCCTTAATTATTTTTTAATGAACTGCTTTAATTCAATCAAACTCCTTGGTTTAGTTTTGTGCACCTCTTGCTTGACATAATCCCATAAAAGTTTTGGTGACCTTGGCTACCAGCAGAATATGGAGTTTCTGAATATTATTTGTTTGGAAATTTTCGTTGGAGCTCCGCCATAATTGGTCTGGCTATGTGTGCAGTTGCTCCATTTTGCTAGAACCAAATGCTGTTGACACAGATACGTTTTCGACACACTTATGGGTAAAAAAACTCCTGCAACATCTTCTAGTAACCCTCCCCATTGACATTGACATTCTGTTTGTAGCACGATTCGTGCGCCACCCTCTACTTGTTGATAATGCATTTTTAGGGGGGGCTCATAAGAGAAAATTTGGAAAAAAAGAATTAAATGCCACTTAATATTATTTACATAGCCGCAAAAATCGTTATGTTTTTGGGTGATTAACCGCCTATTCACAAAGCGAGTATCAAATAGATAATGCTCCGATATTTGTCGCAAATGTGACATTTTTTTGGAAACTATTTGTCCACTTAAGTAAATATGCTTGGCTTGGTCGCATGGTGGCACATTTTCATGTTTGCATTTTGCCAATTTTTATACCAACCATGAAAAAATAAATCGATAAGAAGGGGAAGTTTTCGTCACTCCCATTTGCGTTGCAATAAACCCACACTCCTTTCGTAATACTGGGAACTTCAATCCAGCTTGGTAAATATGTAAGGCTTGCCGGCTGTCGCGCTTGTAGTCTTAAGGCCGGTACAATGCTGACTTTTCGCGACCAAACCCCATGTAAACAAATTGTCAAGAAATTTGCGGCTAAATTTTTCACCAAACCATACTATGTTTTTCGCGAGCAAAATTTGAAATGGCAATACCTCTAACCTTTTTCGGTTGGTTTCCAACACTGAAATTAAAAATTTTTCAAAATTTTGAAAGAAAAAGAGGATATATGACACCTTTCTCATTCCTATTCACCGATGGTCAGGTGTATTGGGTATTAGAACAAATGCACTCAATACGCTAAGGGTAGAATATCGGCAATGAGTAATATTATAAACAATTATTAGTCAAATGGGCTTCCTATTATGTGGTTAGATTCAATTCTACCCTTCCATTTTGGTGAAAAGTTTCCTCAAAATAAATTTAAATATATGAAAGTATTATAAAAAAGGAACCTGTTATTATTTTTTTTTGATACCCAAATAAAATATTTTCTGAATTTTATTGTGTCAGTTTCCTATAAAGGAGAAAAACTCTTCATGAAATAACAAATAATAAAAACAAAATTAATAAAAAATGTATATAAAAAAAAAAATTTTTAAGTTTTATCTGATTAGTTTTACAATTAATAATTAATTAAATAACCTTAAAGTGACCTTATTAATTGTATCTTAACTAAAGTATGATTGATAATAATTTACACATCAATTATGGCGTATGATTATTGCTATCTGATTGGTAATGTATTAATATCACTCATTCGTCCAATTAAAAAGCACTCATCCGTGGAGGTCGTTATTAATTACCCTAATACTTGTATGATTACAACAATCACCTAAACTTTTCTAAATACTTTGCAACTTATTCAAAGAAATGTGTCTGGGGATATTAATTAAGTTAATTTATCAATTTAATCTCTCATTAATTTATGTAATGTTGTTATGTTATTTAAGACAAAACTGTTTTCATTAATTATAACAGATATCAAATCGTTATCCAGATTTAAAGAACAAATAAAATGTAAACAACAAATTATTTCATTATGTTTTCGTTTTTTGAACCGAAGGTTAAACAGACATTTCGACCACCTGCAAAATAAAAGTTGTGCAGTAAAAATGATTTTATTTGTCAATATATCATTTTTATTCAAAGGAAAGAAATTTCCAGCGGCTCTAGGCCGTACAAGGCTGAACACAAATTGACTTAATGTCGAAATCATTGAAAACATATTCATCAAGTTCACTGGTATACCATCAATTTGCCACCGGTGTCTTGAAGTTCTAAATGTAATCATTATGTGCATTTCATACTCTTGAAGTAATTGGAAATGTGGGCATAATTGGACAGAACATGGGCACTGTACATGAGTAGTATTCCAGAAAACAGGATAATCTGGCTCTTAATTGAACAACAATATTTATTTGGTTTATTACGCGTACGAATGATAATCAATAATCGTCGAGCTGGTGTATAATTTATATGACTTGCATTGGAGGTATTAAATTTACACTGACTTACATTGATTTCACAGTCTGAGGTATTTTTGAAATTTAGCGAGATGTCACCATTTTTACCAATTTAGAGTCAACTTGTTATACGTTTGTTCTTTTTTTTTTGCTGTTTTATGAGAAGGGCTAATGATTTAACCAGTAATGGAACTCCAGAAATGCTTTGCCTTTAATTGTTGCATATCATTTGAAAAATTTGCATATAACTATTTTTTTTTTTTTTTTTTTTTTTTTTGACATAAATATTTCTTGTCTTCTGTTTCCTTTTATTTTTACTCAAATGTTCTCCTCAATAATAGCACGGCCGATGGACATAAAAAATTGTCATTTTGATAAGAAAGTATGAATTATGCTTCCCTCAAACCATATATTGAACTACGTTACCAATTATTTGGCAACATATTCCAATTAATGATTATAATGATCATTGCCCTTCATATTGACCATATAGTTTTGAAATCTCATTGTTTAGAATATCGAAACAACAAATTTCACGATTTAAAAAAGGAATATTTTTTGTTAACAAACGATTTTATTATAAGTCGTAACATTCTTCAACAAATGGAGCGGCTTCATAACAATCACTTCTAAAAACTAGTAAATGGATGAGCGCTCCTCCTTCATACTTCGTAGCGTAGGCAAATATCGAATTTTAAATAATAACTTCAACTGTTCTTAAATTGGTATTTTTAAAGCCAATATTTAAAAAGAACAAAATTTGTGGTGGATCCAACTTGATTTTTGATGACCCCAGGGGCTGTTAATTTTATAGATTGAAGATGAGAACGATTGCACAAAAAAAAAGGACTTTGGTGGACGTATAAAAATAATTCCCAGTAATTTAATTTTTACCAATTTTTTTTAATTTAATAACTGTTTAAGATAGGGACTGCAAAGACAAATATTCTCCTAAAATTTTGAGGCGGGAAAAAATTTTGCAAAAAAAAAGTAAACGTTTTATTGATTTTTTGCCGATAAGACTATGGAGAATCCATGAATACATGTGAGTTTTCCGGGATCCCGGGAAAACATTAATGGAGAAATATAATATAACTTGCCTTGTCATTTTAACCGACCAATTTTGCAGAGCACCTGGTGAATGATATTGAAATCAATGACTGGTTAAAACTTAATACGAGAAATGATATTATGGGAAACATTCTCACAATGGCATACTTTTTTTTACCTCATTTGATAAAATTTTCAGTATACCGGGTTATCATTTTTCGGCTTCACAAGCAGAGTGAAATAAATCACACATAAAGCTTTAATTTCGGTGGAATTTTTATTTCATTATAATGCTTGGATCTTGCCATTATGTACGAAATATAATGCCATTTAAATGACCTCCTCTAAATTATTTGCAGCAGTTGATCCTTTTGAGATAGGTTTCGGCCACTTTTTCGTACATTTCGGACGGTATCTCGGGAATAACTTCACGAATGTTGGTTTTCAAATGCTTCAACGTTTGGGGATTATCCGCGTAAACATTGTCTTCCACGTAACCCCACAAAAAAACTGTAACGATGTCAAATCGCATGATGTTGGTGGCCAATTGTCGTCGCCAAAGCGTGATGTTACGCTTCCTGAAAACTTCTCATGCAATAAAGCCAAAATCGGTCATTGTGTGTGGCTCGTGGCTCCATTTGGTTAAAACCACATATCGTCCAGTTCATAATCATCTATTGCAGGCCAAAAAGGTCGGTTACCTTTCACTAAATGAATAACACTTCAGCTGACAGCCTTGCCAGACCGGTGGTTTTAAAACCACAGAATGGACAACTCTGTATAAGCTAACTTCATTTGCAACCAAAACCAACTGTAAGACAAATATCGTCATTGTGCAAAAAAAAAAGAGAACTTCTTCTTATATTCTTCAGAACATTATTATAATAATTTAACTCATGCCATGTAATGTATTGGAGTATTTCGAACTAAAAACTACAACATCGAAATGCATACAGATTTATTGAAAAACAGCGAACTTTTAATAAATTCAATAAACAATTTAGAAAATATGAAAATTTTTAAATAAGAGTAAAAGTTTGTGGATTACAATTTAAACATGTCTGAATTAATTAGATGCGTCAAGGTAATTTATTTGACTGTCTTAAAGGACAAAGGATTTGATACAGTTTGTCATTTTGAAATGAAATGAAATGTAGCATATGTTTTTATAAAAAAGCTTACGATGAGTGAAGAAAAGGTTTAGAGTCATGATATAGATTTATGATTTCACAGATGCAATCATTTCGACAAATCTGTTAGGTGTTTGTAACAAAGGAATTCCGCAAAAATTCGACTTTTGCAAGTACTTAGTATAGGGTGGCGCTGTATATGCCACCCGAAGGAGGCTGATGCGGAAAAAACGTAACATCCGGGAGATTTTTTTCCCCCTTTTCTAAGAAGCCAGAAGTTTACCACGGCTTCTCACACAAGGACATCGGGGGAAGGATATATTTGTGTAAGTCAGCTCACGTGACGGAAATTTCTGTACAGTTGTTGATGTCAATTCCATTAAGTAATTTCGATTAATGCATTTTTTGCGATTCATTTTTTATGGCGTTTTTCAGACTTAAGAACGATAAAATAATAATGGTTGCTCACACGTGCATCATTTTTCTTTAAATAGGACTTTAAATTTTATGACTTACGTGAATTCGCAAAATACGTAAAACAAAGCCAAATTTCGAAAATATTTTATTTTTAAAATTTCATTTGTATAACAAATTTACTATAGTTTCACTTTCAATATAAAACAAGCTTTTAGTCAAATCTTAAATAGGAAGTTTAATCCTGTCTGACATGGATAAGACTTAAATTTTAATATACATTTTCATCTGTTCGCTGCAATGGAATTGTGAGAATGAGAAACTGATTATTTGTAATATAATGTATGTGAAAAAAATATACTGAATATGAATGTTAGAAGTTTGAGCAATTTTATAATTATGAGCATTTAGTAATATGCATGTATTCCATTGAAATTGCAGTATTGCAAAAGAAAAGAAGAGAAAAGAAAAGGTGGACTAAGCTGAAGATTACAAATATTTAGTGTTCAGCAGTAAATTCATATTTTTGGTTGCACAAAATAAGCCGAGACATGAGGAAGAAATTAGGCAAATTTTTCGAGAATTACCTCCCAACAAAACCCATTGGGTATTCTATTCCTGTTGTTCCCAAGTAAAGTCCAAAGTTTGGAGCATAGCTTGGACTGTTTCGTTTTTCGCACTCGATTAGAAATATTGGCCTTCTATCAGGTTGTTCGGAAAGTTCCTTCGGTTAATTTGTTGGTTCACCATACGTCACTTCTCATTACGTAGAGTTCTTTCAAATACTTTACTAACTTCCTCCCATCCCTTCTCTAAACTGTTTACTATAGTTTATTTGTGTACTCGTTCTAGTCGTGACTGGTTATAGTGTTTTAAAAAAAAGTTTTAATAAGTGGAAAAAATTAGTGAAAAAGAGCATTTTAGGCATATTATGCTGTATTATTTCCGAAAAGGCAAAACGGCTGCTGAAGCCAGCCGAAAAATAAAGTCCGTTTATGAAGGAAACGGACCATATGGAAGAACTTGCCAAAAATGGTTTGAAAGATTTTCTACGGGCGACTACTCCATAACGGACTCTTCAAGATCAGGACGACCAGAAGAAATTATTTCCGAAGAGGTGAGAGATTTAATTAGTGTTAATCCCTGTGCTACAGTTAGAGAAATAGCTAAGATAATCGAAAAATCAGTCTTTACCGTTCACGGGGTCATAAAAGAGCTCGGATTTGTTAGCAACCTCGATGTATGGATACTTCACACTGCCTTGCGGGCCCCTCGTAAACTGTCAGAGCTTGGGTGGGAAGTTTTACTTCACCCACCGTACTCCCCAGAACTCGCCCCTTCAACTATCACCTATTTCGCAGTCTGAGCAATCGCTTGAAGGATATGAATTTCCACAACGACGAGGAAGTGAAAAATCGAATTTAACACTTTTTCAGAAAAACTACTCGAGTTTTATGAGAGAGGAATTGAAATGCTCCCAGAGAGGTGGAAATAAGTTATTAAAAAAGGGGTAGATTATATAATAGAGTAAAATATCCGTTTTCTTGTAAATAAATTTTTTTGAAAAACCAAACAAACTTTCCGAACCACACGATACTTTAGTACTTTTGAGTCGAAAAAGTCGTTGGACATGATAATATTAATATTTTTTTTTTATCAAATACTATCTGATATCATATTCCATATATTTCCAAACACCTAACAAACTTGTCGAAATGATTGCATCTGCGATATCATCAATCTATATCGTGCCATTAAACTTTTTCTTTACTCATCGTAAGCGTTTCTATCAAAATATCTACTACATTTCATTATAATGACAAACTGTATCACTTGTTCTTTAAAGCAGTGAAATAAATTGTCTTCACAGTGTTAGAGTTTGGTTTTATTAAATTTCTTGTATGAAAACGTTTACTTTGTACATGAATTTATGACGCTGACATTATCTTTAAACTACAAAATGGAAATGTTTAAATATTTTCCACAAAAAAAAAGAAGCGAATTCTAAAGATTGTTCGGCCATTATTTCACTGAGGTTCACTGCCAATTTGTATACTTGTCAGGTTCACGGGGCGAAGGATGCGTTGACGTGTTTCCCATGAATTATGCTACACATTAGGGAATTTGTTGCGAGAACAAGCGGAGTGGCAAAAAGCAAAACACCAAACAGCAACAAAATGATAATGAAAATAATGGAAAACTTTATTGCTATAATTACTTACAATAATTTTTCGTTATTGTTATTGTTACTATCATTATTATAATATTATTTAATATTAAATTGCTTACAGTTTACGGTGTGAAAGGAGAGCGAGGCGGTGAACATTTTTAATTGAAATTTTAAACTTTTGTGTTTTTGAGAACAAATTTTCTGAAAAAAAAAAACACAACACCATACAACGCATCAAACAAAAATTACAACACATTAGAAAAAGTGCTAAAGGCAATCATAATGCAAACGTTGATTTTCTTTCTGTAATTTGGAATACGTTCAAGGCGAGAAAGTCACCCAGCAGCGATTTATGTTTCAACAGGACTGAAATCATAAAATATTTATGACCGTTGCGTGTAGTACGGAGTGGGAGCACATGGGTTTGATTGTGGACATAAGCTTTTGGTAGCGATTTGTTATTCCGGCAAAAGCATTAAATCGTAAATATAGCAAAGATAATGAGATGGTATTGCAAATAACAAAACATACACACACACACACAGAGTCACTATTTTTATTATGCACACACTCGTTTTGTATGTTTATGAGAGGTTTGCATTTCAAATCATAAATTGTAGTTTATGCCCCTAAAGGCATAATGCGAAGGTGTGAAATAATCACAAAATCATAAAATCATAAAACACGGTAATGACTACGGAAAGATAGAAATTAAATATACTCATAAGCCTCAGGTGATCATGTGGCTGCCACTGAAGCTTAATACTCATACGTCGTGGTGTGTTCAAATTAATATTACTCATACCATATGAGAGATACATCTTTATTGGTTAAAATTTTGCTGCAAAAAGTGTCAAGTTTAATGAGCATAGTTTTTTATGACCGTGTAAAATTTGTTGTGATGTTTTAGAAGATAATGACTGCCATATTTTCACAAATAAATTGTTCTGTTTTTTATTATGTTCCCAAGCATTCTGTTTGTTTGGGCCATATAAATTATTATAAAAAAACAGTTTTGACGCCTTTCTGTAGGGGTACCCATTTCACGTGTGATTATAAACTTTCCACCCATTAAAATCCCTCTTTCCAAACAAAGATTTTCGAATTTATCGACATTAAAATGTTTTTGTTTTTAGAAATTGTTCAAGGTAAAATTCCGTCAATTTTGCTCACTGCAAACGAAAGTCGTAAACTATTTCTAAAATAAAAAATATTAGTAATAAAATATTACTAATAAATAGTTTATCTCTTTTCATCACGGAAAAACTTACGTCATTTGTATATTAGGAATACTTTAATGTGTTCCTCACTATGTTTTGGATTCATCTGTCCCTTTTTGAAGTCAGTCATTGCAAAAATATGTTTTGCTTTAATCAACACACTCAATGTTCTACTTGTGGGTGAGTGGCCAGATATGATAGAATTGCTTACGTATAGATATTACATATCGAAATGGTTATAAAATTTATTTTTACGCTCGTAATATTGAGTTTTTTGTACTCGTTTTCATCGTATTCTCTTACGATTGTCATAAAAGTTTAAACATCTCGCATGTTTTGATCGTATATTCATTCTAACATTTTTCACTATTACCGATTCCTATATCTATAATTAAACAGTTAGCAACATAAGTCTCTCGTTGGTGTCGTCGGCCTTTAATGGCTAAAGTTCTGCAAGTCATAATTTTTTTATATGAAAGACTGAAAGCATGTAGTGCATGATCAAACTTACATAAATCTTGTAATAAACTTATACCAACAACATTTTTCGGGAAAGAAAATGTGTTTCTTGCGCCATATTAAAGACCCTCAAGCTTGACTGACGATGCGTTAACAGTGCTCAGTATTTTGTGAAGGAAATGATAAAAAACGTAATGAAAAAAGGATGCTCAGGGGAAAAGGAATTTGATTGAAATGACGAGGTCGTTGCAGTAATTGAAGTGCAGTTCTAGAGTCTGCACAATCTTTTTATAATAATGTATCACAGAGTTAGAGAAGCACTCTTGAAGAAGATGATAAAGAAGTTTCAGAACAAAATTTATTTCTCTCTCAGTATGCGGAAGTTAGAAGTTATTATTGTTTTATAAGCTAACCCAGAACAAATAACTTGCTTTTCAGTCTTCTGTTGTTAATTCTAAATTTTGATAGAGTTTCAGAAACATGTTTTGAAGAAGATTTATTCGTCCATGATTTATACGAACGATGATGGGTCCACATATTTTATATAGAATTTTTCCGAGGATATTGGAGAGAGGATATAAAGGCTTTGTCATTATATCGCTTGCTTTATCCATAACAGCACCTGTTTGCATGCAAGCTTTTAATTTATTTATGGCGGAATTAAGATATGTGGATGATATCAGTAAACACTAAGGCTATAATTATCAATGTTCTAGCGGCGCCTCATTCGAGTAGAATCTTTGGTCGCCAAAACAAATAACTTAACTTTGTATTTGCTTACTTACTTACTTTACTTTGTTTAAAGCCACTTATTTTTGACACTTTCAATGTTTGAGAGGGTTGCAGTAACGTTTCAGTTTTTGACCAATTATGTCAATTTTGCCAGTATACGCTGGTGACATGGGGCTTTTGGCAAGAATAGTGCAAATTCTGTTTAATATATTATTTTTTATTTGGAGGGATCACACAGTAAACTATCGCTTTGTACAAGATTTCATTTTGTATCAAACTCCTCAGCATGAACTTTGTCTAGTTTCATAGAAAACATCTGTATCAAACACAGAAATGGCTTGAACTACTTTTGAACTCATAGATCTAATTCGTTTTCCTTTGGTTTCCTTTAAAATGTGTCTTTCTTTTCTTCTTGTTAGGCGGCCACTGGGATAGACATCCTTATCTATTATACGCCACCCGTAGCAAATAATTCCCAGTGATTCAATCTTCTGTGCTTCTTCTCTAATTCGTCTCACCAAGATTTGTTTTAGTACCAATAAATGGTAAGTCATCGGTTTACCAAGTTCAAAGCCTCACTGTGTTTATACCCAAGGTCATAATTGAACATTAGAAGTTTATCCTCAGTTTTAAAGCATTCTTCAAACAAACTATGGGGATTGAAAGTTAAAAGTTTTTTCTTTATTGTGAGATACGAAAATGATGATAAGAATCTATAGGCTTTTTGGATTTTGCTGCCTTATGAATTACTTCCTTATATAGGTATTTAGTTGTGTCGTCACGCTCTTAAAAATTCTTAAAATATCTCATTTAAAAATCTCTGTATATGTAAATATGATTCGGAATTTCTTTGTTGTTATCTTCAAAATTATTACCGTTATGGTATATAAGAGATATGAGCCAAGGTAATTCTTGTCTAAACAATAACAAGTGGCGTGGCGTGGCGGAAATAATTAAAGAAAATGTTTCTCCTTTAGTAGATTCTTTAACATACCCTAATAACTACCATGATAAGACACGAAATCTGTAATCATTTGTGTAATCAAAGGTATAATCAATCCACAATTAAAGGACAATGTTAAAAAGGTAGTAAGAGTTAATTACAATCGCATAAGTTAGTAAAATTTGACTATTATTTGTAATGTCATTATTATTACTATCTATATTTATATTTACATATATCGTAACGCAAATGATAAGAATTGGAACCATTAATATGTACTCGTATTACCATCATTACTATCGGCTGTTTTTTAAGGACTTCATTAGTATTGACATTAACACCCGTCATAGTGAGCTCATTAAATATTAATCATACGCTCTAATAACCGGATATTGCAAATTAAAGTTCTACACTCCTTTAGATTAAGAAGAGATTGCTGCAATAACATTACTTTAGATTTCTGTTTGCATTTCCCTTTGCGAATTTTCCGAGTTTCCCCTCCCAGTTCGTTTCCTATATTTATTGTGTAATTGAGCGTTATTCAGCCTAATTGTCGCCTTCCTTTACTCAATTTCTATTCGATTAAATTACATTAATTGCAGGTTTGTTGTTTGCTATCTCTCTCTCCCTCCTCCACTGGCCATTTTGTCTCGCTTTTCCTTGCAATTAAGCGTGGAATTTCCGCTACAACCGTCGCGTGTTGTAAATCTATCATAAGTTTTTAATTGAAATTGTAATTGATTTTTATTGCGAGAAAAAGTTAAAGCGAATAGTTTTAGTTTGTATTTTTGTATCAAATGTGTGCCTAAAGGCTAAAATCAAAGTCATGAATGCAGCTGTATTGGAAGTCCAAGAAATCAAACGAAAGAATTTCGCAGATGGCTGTTACTTGGAAATGTTAAGTTCTTTGTTTTTGCAACTTAATTTATGTGGCATCTGGAATTCATTTCATATGAATGGTAAATTCTTGGTGTCCATCAATGACACGAACAAATTCCTTGATATTCCTTGAAGGTGGTGGCGATTTGTATGTGCACGAATTTACTGGATGTTTAAAGTTTTTTTGTTTGCAAACTCTTTGGTTAAAAAGTCGATACTTAGTCCCTATTATATCTCTAGCGACCAATGCCTTAAATGGATATTTTAATTAATAGACTATATGAAAATTAAATGTTAGAAAATTAAAATGTTAAAACGTTAGATTCAATGAAATTCATTATATCGTAACACTATCTATTCCACTTCTTAAATAGTATTATTATCACTAACTGTATGACTTAAATGCGAATAACGCCTATAAATTGTAGATTTGTGTTACCAAATGCAGTTCTCAGTACAATGAACAGTATGCAAAATTATTGGCCCGCAGTTCATTCCCATTGGCCAGTTTCAATGCACAGAAATTACTCCTACAGCTTAGAGGATCTTAAAGAATTGAATTCATTAATAAGTCGCCAATCGCAAGAACTTAGAGATTGCACAGTGGAAAGTCGAATTGTATTTAAAGTTTTTGTTTTTTTTTAGAATAAAATGATATATATACATATATATACATATACCTATATATAAAATAGAATATATATATAGTTTGAAAGCATGGGAATAGAACTGTAAAATTCATTCGCAAGTTAGAAATTAGGAAAGTTTAATGTTATAATGTAGAAAATTATAATAATATTTGATTTATAAATTTAAAAAATTAGATTTATAGATTTATAGATTATAGATTTAAAAAATTACAAAAAAAAAAAAACAAAAATAAATAAAAAATAAAAATAAAAATTTTACAAAACAAATTTACAAGCAAATGTAATGCAAATGTAATGTGAACAAATGTAAAATTTTAATTTTTATTTTTGATTTATTTTTGTTTTTCTTTTTTTTTAATTTGTTAAATCAATTTATAAATCATATATTATTATAAGTTTATTATTTATTTTTGTTTTTCTTTTTTTTTTTTTAATTAGTTAAATCAATTTTTATATTCTTAGACGGCCCATTAGAAATATTCGCACAATTGATGAGTATCCACCGACTATGGAAATTCCAATTCATTCTTAGATTTTATATTATATTTCTTGTTTTTATTTGCAAAATATGTTCAAGCTTACAATAAATTGTCTAACTGAATCTTTCCGCAGAGGCTTCTACGCTTCCGATAAGATATATCAGGAAATGCTACCTCAGTGTTTTCATGGTGAAAAAGTGGGCTAAATTAAGAGGCCTTCAGTAAAAAATTTTCAATTTGGAATCGGTCTTGCAAATCGGTTCCAACAAACGAGTAGAAATCATATTTGGAAAGCAGGCGTAGCAATTTGAAGTTATTTTTGTACGATGCTAGAAATTAAAACAGACTTACAGAGGATAATCATTATATGAAACTATTAAAAGATATAATAAAACCATAATAAATATGCAAACAAAATGTTTTAAGTTTCAAAAGGATAGTATAGTATTTTATTTTTTATTTTTGTCTTTGCTCAGCGGTTGCGACAAATCCTGTTTTATGGCAACCTTTGCTCTATATGTTTCTTTTTGCATCTCTGTACCGTATATGGGTAGTAATCCTTTTTTGCGTTCGGACCTTGTGGCCGGTATTAAGAAACGTTTTCAAAACACTGTGCAGCTGATATTTTTAAATCAGCGGTGATTTTGATGTAGAGCAAAGAAGAAACTAGTTTGATAACTTTTGCCCCAGGCAAGCCGCTTTTATACACTGCCTCACTATGAAATCATTCTATTACTATCATTACTATCAGACTTTTCACTGGATTGCTTATTTTGCTCAAACCCAGTTGTTAGATTTGTCTGAAATTTTCAGATTAAATAAGATTGGTGCACCGATATGAAAGCACAGATTTTGCAGATATTTAAGTTTGGATTGCATTTGGAGATAACTACGTGACCTTTGATCTAATACGCCAGATTTAAACGCTAACCGATATGCAAGGCAGCGAAATATTTTACCGCACCATTTTCAAATTTACAAATATATGTTGTCCTAATATTTAATTGTCACCCTGTGTTGAACATTATAACTATAGCAGTGATCAAAGGCGTATTATTAACATGCAATATCAAATGGCCTATGAATTAAGGTGCGTATGATTAATATAAAACTGTATTATCAATCAGCACTAGCGTTGAGCATTTAATTATACGTAAACAACATAAAAACCCAAATAAATTTTAATTCTATTATAACAAGACAAAACAAGAGAATTGAGGGCGGCGCCATTCACACAAAATGTTGCAATTTTGATCTCTTTTATCATAAGTGACAACAACTACGGGGTTTCGTTTTTGCGATATTTGTCAAATGACAAAAACTTTGCTTACAATGTATCTTTTTATTCAATTTAGGTGTTTCGTAAATCTTTAAATTTGTGTATATCGTGTCAGAAATATCATCAATTATATTGCAATTTGACCATTAATGGGCAAAGTTATCTGATTTGACATCTATAATTGTTTAACAAACCTTTAAAGTCTGTCCATCCATACATTAACATATATTGTAGCCCAAAATTTGATCTCACAGGCGCTTTAATATAAGAAGAGTTATTGAAATTTAACACTCACTCTTGTAAATGTCACACTAACAATTTCCGTAAATTTATTCGTTATTTTCTCATTTCCTTCGTCCGCCTCTCAAATTAATCCTACTGAGCACTGTTGCCGCCGCTGACGGCTTTGTCCATAATGCATTTCCAAACCGAGTTCATGTAATCCTCAATGAACTCATAACAGAGGATACTCTTTATTTCATTTAATACTCTTTAAGTGCTACTTGTTTGTATTTCCTTGTATTTGTTATTATGTATGAGTGTGAGTGTACCTATATTGTGCAGGACAACTGTTGTTACTTCAGCGATTCCTAACTAGGGAGTGGCAGCGCTGATGGTGTTTGCCAGAGGAGTATTTACGCTGAGTACATTTGATAATTTTTGCTCCATTGCATTTAAATATTCCGCTACTCATGAATACGAAAACTTATTAAGTTTTGTATTCTTTGTAACACAAATATTTTATTCGTTATTTTCTGTGGTCCTCCTTCCGCCCTCCTCATCCTTTCTTCTTTGGCAAATGGTAAAAAATTCAGCAATTAAATTGCTGATGCTGATTGCGTTACTCAATATGCAAAATGGTGAAATTGCATAAAGTCGATACGGTGAATGACGCTAGGAAAGTCGACACTTTGCAAGTGGGATTGAGAAGAAAATCATGCATGAATGGTTAAAGGCCTTTAACGAAAAACTTGTAAGAATTTAATGAAGCTAAATTTCACAGGATGTAGAAAATACTTGTATGCATTTCAAGCTTCACTTTAAGGTAAGGTACTATGTAAAAAGTAATGTCAGCAGCCTTGACTAAAACCCTTAAATAATCTTCTAAACCTATTAATGATGTCTAAAAACTAATTGCTAACAATCAGGATGTCAAAATATAAAAACGTGAATCAAGGAAAAGTTAACTTTGTTGACTTATGTTGTGACAAATCATTACAGAATTACATTCTATGCAAAATTACTCAGATCTGATGAGATTCATTATGTAGTGATATTACCTAATAATTCCTAAATAGTCTTACTATCACTAATTTTATGTCCCTGGGATTGAAATATTTATAGTCAAAATTGTTTATACAATGTTCTAATTTAATATTAATCATACGTCAGCTATTAAATACCTGTCATCTGAAGTGTTATTTATTTAGTGAAAGATTTGCTATTTTTGAATTTGGATCGTGTAACAACCAAAGAACACGTAAAAATAGTTAAACCTACTACAAAAGTTATGGTTATGGTCGTAACAAAGAATTGGCAAAATAATAAAGAAATTTGAAGAGACTGAAAGCGTTACAGAGCTTTTGTTAGTGAAAGTGTGGCGGATAATTGGAATTTGCCGACTCCATGGCGTTCTTAGCAATTGGACCTATCATATGGCTCATTATGGTAGATTTTGCATTTGAATTTGCTCTTCCTTGCATAAAGAGTCCAGCTCACGTAACAATCAAAGCCGGCTGATTATTCGCAACGCCGTAGATATGCTGATTGGGTGCTACAGTAACAGGCTTTCAATGCTAATTTTTCGAACAAAATGTTCCTCAGCGATGAAGCTCATTTCTCACTCAGTGGTTACGTCAACAAGCAAAATTGTGGCATATGGAGCTCGGAGAACCCAGAAGTGATTCTGGCAAAACTATTGCATCCGGAAAGAGTGACTGTTTGGGCCGTATTTTCTTTACCGAAAATGACGCTGGAGCGCTGTGACCTTATGATAACCGATTTTTTTGTCCTGCAATTGAAGATTACGAACTGAACGATATGTGGTTTCAACGAGACGGTGCCACGAACCACACAACGCGACCGATTTTGGCTTTATTTCATGAGAAGTTTCCACAAAGCGTAATTTCACGTTTAGACGGCATTTGTTGGTCAATTGCAAGATTATGTGATTTGGCGTGACTGGACATTTTTTTATTTTTGTGGGGGCTACGTCAAAGACTGTGTTTACGTATACAATCCCAAAATGTTGGAGCATTTTAATTCCAACATTCGTCAAGTTATTACCGAGATATTGCTCGAAATGTGCGAAAAAGCGATCGAAAACTACCTCAAAAGGATCTACAGCTGCCAATCCAGAGGTGGTTAAATGACATTGTATTTCGTACATAATGACAAGGTCCAAGCATTATAATGAAATGAAAGTTTCTTCGAAATCATGGCTTTATATGTGTTTTATTTTAGCTTTAGTTTTGAAACGGAAAATGGACAACTCTGTGAAACAAGTTTTCTTTTATTTCAGAAGGCACCGATTTTCAGCTCTCCGATTTCAACAAATGTCATTATCATAAAGAATCAGTAATTGGACGATTTATGCTTTGTTTATCATAGCAATGAATTTGCATTTCAATATGGTAGTTTTACACGTTCCTCCTAATAAGTTTTATATTTTCTATGCCTATTTACACCCTGTTACCCAAACCTATTCGTATTTCTAATTATTAGCTTCTTTAAACTAAGTACAGTTGAACTTCTTTAACTCGAATCACCATTATCCTAAAATAAAATCCGTCTTATGGAGAATTCGAGGAGTTTTTGAGTTATGGAATTGCATACATATACTGTACATTTGTTAATTTTTAGTCTTAAGAAAACACACGCCCAATCAATCAGTTTTATTATAGACATACATACATACACCGATACATTTATTTAAAATATGTTGTTATTTTTTGCTGAATGGGTTCTTTTTTGTCGTGAGTATGTAGTAACTCTATTTTATTTAGCGCTTTATAGTGCTCATCGTTTGTATTTTCATTTGTTTGTAAATACAAGTATAAATTGTTTAAGGAATCCTCCACAGCTTTTCTGGATGGTTTTCTAATAACTTCTTCCACTGAACCCTCCTCATCACTATCTGATAAGCTTTCAGTATGAGTTATTAAATGGTTAGAGCACTGTTGGACTATATCGTCATCTGTAGGATAACTTGATATAACAACATCATCATCAAGAGTCCCATTGGAAGTTATATGATTCAAACTTAGCCAGGCTTCATAGTTCGCTTCTACAAAGTTGAGATCTTCATTAGGATTGCTTAAGAACATTAAAGGTACGTCATCCTCTTCGAGAAAAATTCGACATACAGAAGCTTGTAAATTATGGAGAAATTCAAGTTATGGAAGCAAAACTAAAGGGAATTCACCACATAAGCGCTCTTGACACTAGATTTGCTTCGACTTAAAGAAGATTTTAACTTATAGACGTTCGAGTTATAGAAGTTCAACTGTATTTAATATAGATGAAGTGACATTGAAGGCTTTATTTAGCACAGTTGGGACTATCAAATATGCGCTGTTTTGTTTGATAAATTTTTGCCATTTTAACAATAACTCCATCACAGAAACCCTCGTCCTTATTGGCAAAAATTGGAACAGTTGATTATTACGAGCTTCTCTGGAGGTGGATTTTTCAGCAGGAGAATCATTTCCAATAGACAAGAATATGTGGTAATCACTTGGTGCCAGATCCGGACTATAAAGCGTATGCATCAGAAGCTCGGCCCACTAGGTTTTTTTTTTTTTTTTTGGGTCAACTCGTGCAAATTTATTTGTGCACCCAGCCTGATTCGATTTTTTGTGCAATGAAAAGCTCCTTAAACTTCGCAGGAGTGCTTACGACTTTCATTATTCTATTGACGTTTTCGGCAGTTGGTCTTCTAGAGCGTGGTGTATCTTTGACCTCAAAATTACTGGAATGGAGTCAACGAAATTTAAATTGCATTTGATTGGCTGTTACGGTATCAGGGCCGTAAACAATATTCACATTTTCAGCCGCCTGGATTGTGTTTTCGTCTTCGTCGGGGAAAAACTCTAAAATATGGCTAATCTTCTCTTTGCCGGTGTAAATCTTTAACGCGGGCTTAAACAATACTGAGTCAAACAATCTCAAAACTGCCCTAATACTTCAGCAAGGTATACATAACTAAAGCTATTTATTGGAAAAATAATGAATTTATTTTTTACTTTACCTCATGTTAATCATATGATGTTTTTCAAGTGAATACCGTTCAGTCACTTCACATGGTTTTGAGTAATAAATTCTATTAATTGCAGTAAATAAAGCTAATACAAAAATTGTCTTGAGACCTAATAATGAATCGAAATCATCTTGCGCTAGAGATCAATGAATGAATTCGAAGTAGCATTTTTCACTAACAGGGTGGTGCATGAATCGTGTTACAAACAGAATGTCAATGTCAGTGAAAGAAAGTCAATGTCAGTTGAAAGGGGTTTTTTACCCAGAACTGCACCGAAAATGTATCCGTTTTAACAGCATTTGATTCCAGCACAATGGAGCAACTGCACACATAGTCAGACTGATTATGGCGGAGCTCAAACGAAATTATTATCCAGAAACTATACTTTGCGCTGGCCCTCATGATCAACTGACCTGACTGCACCAGAATTTGTTTTATGGGGTTGTATCAAGCAAGAGGTGTACAAAACGAAATTGAGGAATTTGACTGAATTGAAGTAGTAATTGAGGCGATCCCGACTTCAACCGTTCTGGGTTTAATGAATAATTTTCTGATCAGGTGTTGCATATGCTTGAATGAGTGTAGAGGTCATTTACGATCTATCGTTTTCAAAACCAGTTAGTTATATAAAATAAAATTGAATTTTCTATACAATAAAAAAAAATAAATGAAATACATTGATAAAAAAAAGTTATTTGAATTTCCTATTGCAGCACAATTGGTGCGCCACCCTGTATAATACTAATTAAACAGGGTATTAAATGAGTAAAGAAAATATTTTGCTTTTCAATTCACTTCGCATTTAATAAATTAGTTTAGAAATGAGTACACATCGTTTCTTTGCTTTCATTGTTACGAGTATTTTATTACTACTTCATTACCAACACTTTGTCGAACTGCATTTCAATGAACATGGAAATCCTTAAGGTATCACATACAGTAATCCTCCAAGATTGTGTTAATCACTGTTCAGTGCTTCGTTCAATTCCGCTGTTTATTGTTTGTTACATTTTAAACAACTAAAATCCTTCAAAATTTGCAGGTTGAATGGAATCAGCCCACCCCAAACAGCTTCTACGTTATCCTTTAAATCCTTTCGA
>JAHXMU010000208.1:473337-494623 GCA_019455685.1 Philornis downsi
GAAAATGTTACCTTAGGATGCACAGAGATGCACGTGCGCATCTCGCCCATTCTTTTCTTAAAATCATTACGAAATGTTACTACAATTTTAGCTGCAGTTAATTTTTTTTTTTTTTTTTTTGATCATTTTTTTAGCGCCTTTGTAAGTCCAGCAACAGTAATGGAGTATAATTTTACATGCAGGATATCGGAACTAAACAATAATTCGTTTATGCTTCACCAAAGGGAAACCCGTTCCAAAAGAATAGAGAACTGGTCGATTGGTAAGTTCCAAATGATATATTGGAACCTGCATTTTATAAATTGTTAAGAATTTTTTGAAAACATGTCTTCATCTTAACTTTTCCTAAGAATCTCGACTATTATCTGTACATGGACTGAAACTTTTGACAAATTTGACAATTTATTCGTTAAATAAAAGCAATACATGGTGGCAGAGAATAGATACTAGAAAGAACCATGATAACTTACATATTTTTCTTAACGATCTGCTCTAATAGTAAGCGTGGCTTTTAAATAATCCTGAAAATATTCAATTTTCGACAAGTCGGTGTATTATTAATGGGAATGTAGTAATTCCGCTACATCAACCCATCTACTGATGAGTCGGTACTGTTTGATCCCCTACCAAAAAGGACCCCAAGTGCCACAATAAGGCGAAATCAGTCCAGTAGTAAATAAAACTTGCCTCCACAAGGACAAAACTCATCTTTGAAATGATAGATATTTTTATTGTTTTTTGAAAACTTCGTCATTTTTCATTAATTAAATGCAATATGTAGTCGCAATTGATAGATAACTCAAAAAGACACATTCTAACTCAAGTACCTATTGAAAAGTTCCAAAAAGTATGATTATTAATGATAAGGGGACGTCCGCTTATCTGATATACCGTCCACGGCAAATGGCTAAATTGATCGAGTATGAAAAATCTAGCCAATCAAGGACAAAACCACCTCTCGAAAAGTGAAACTACGTATATATTATTCATTAATGGAAGGTACGAGAAAGAAACGTTGTCACTACTGTAATTGTGGGTGTGATTATTGAAAAATACTTCAAATGTTTTCCCGTTGATATTTTGCTGGAAAAACATGCTAAACCGACAGAGTATGCTAGAAAAGAATATGTTTTCGCTACGCTTAATTCATGGTATTAAGTACAGAATACTTCTGCCTGACTGAACTTTTGCCGCCTATCCACATATTATGATATTAGGCGAAATTCAAAATTCAGAGAAAAGTTAAGACATTATTATCGACGTTATTGTGTTAACTGTTACAGGCACTACAACTTTTAACGAAAAAAAAAATTAAAGAAATGCAAGAAGAAGTTTGAAACGTTTGTCCAACTTAGGCACTACAATGAAACGCTTCCGTTTTGATACCAATTTGTATGGGTTATTAAAGGCGATTTCTCTGCAATTTTTCTAAGTAGTCTTTAGGCAGTTTTCTAGATATCTCTATGTAAGTTTCGGAAAAGGACCTACTTTTAACTAATTTAAAATATTATATTCGCTAGGCAAAGGTTTGCTGCAAATGGATCTCTTTTTATTAATAATCCATGTTTACCCAAACCACGGATGCCCACACCGACATATTGCAACTGTTCTCACTGAGGAAACTTTATTACCAGATGTTAAGGCGGGTGTGAAAATAAGTATTTATTTTGTTTTATGAGAAGTGAAAGACGGGAATTTACTGCTGTTGTAAGAAGAAAAACGGAGGGTTTATTTTATTACCTTCAGAGATGCACTTTGTGTCGGTTGGATTTCCAAAAGTGAACTGACTAAAGTAGCAAAGGCTGGATTATTTGTGACGAAATATTAACTATTTCGAACACGACTGCTAGAATAGATATGGCGGTGAAGTAAAGCTTTAGCACACAGTAGAGTTATTAAATTCATGACAATTGATAAAATTCAATTCTGGCATAAACATCAAATATAACTTCTACAAACACTGCAAATATGAATATCCCCACAGTGGAGCTATTTAATAACCGGTTTCTAAACACCAGCAAAAAAAATGATGTTAGTTTAAGGTATGGCATTATATTATTACGGGTATATACTTAATTTGATTATCATTTTATTAGGCCTGCTCATCGTTATATTATATTTCTCTAAGGGTTTGTTACTGTGGTGCTGTGAATTAAACTCCTGTAAATATTTGCATGACGTTAATGATTAAGACAATGATTATTGCATTACTTGCACTCATACGCCCCTATCTCATGTTGCAATTAATATTAATCATACATCCGGGACATTGGTGTAGGTTCTTTTTGCTTGAAATCACTTCAAGATATATTTACACTTTAAGATATGTTTGAATTACCAGTAAACTTCATGATATATGAATGTTCATCCTTATATTTAGAGTAGTAGCAAAAACTAATTCCATTAAATATCACCCACCCACCATTTTTCACCTGAATATTAACTATACGAAGTGTTTACTAAATATAAATCCAATGCCCTTACATGGGGTCCACTTCTGAAACAATTTAGAAATTTTGGAAGCACTTCTAAAGCAATATTTCGATTTATAGAAAAGAATTAAAATTAAAAATGGGGCTTAGAATTAAATCTCCCGAATATCACTCATACGCACCTGACGAATCTTAATGGATTAATGGAATCATTATTATTTTTTATTAAATATCAATCATACGTTTTTTTTGTTCCCAAAATGTGTCCTATATTTTTGCGTTAGATATTTTTCTTTAAAATACTCCTTTTAAGCTGCTACTAATAAATATTTGCCAATAACTTTGCACAAACTACTGATATTTGAATAATTTTACCCCCAATCTGCTGCAAGCAGATGGTCACTCAATATGTGTGTTTGAAGCATATAATTTTAACATTTCGCCAACGTTGCATATTCAGGTAGCTATGACGGTACACTACCAAAAAAATAAAAAGAATCTCCCTGTGCCCCTCAACGCAATTAGCAGCGTGAAGTGAGGGATATGGTGCCGCATGGATAATGTTAAATGAGGAAGCTCACATTCGCACGTAGACACTTGGGTCGAATTTCTGATTACACAATGAAGTTGCATAAAAGAGGAATCCTTTTCAAGCGGAAAACGCAAGACACCAAAATACATAATTAAATATAATTTATTATTATATTATACGAATACAACAACTAAGCCAAGGACATCACAATAACACTCTTCTCTATTTCAACAGCAACTTACCTGATGAAATTTCGTGAATTTCACATTCACCTCGAACCGGAGATCGTATTCAAAGTTGAGATATCTTCAGTTATGTTAATTTTTATTCCATTTGGGCCCGTACGTATTTAACGTTTAACAGTCCAAGTTGTTGCCGTTGTTATCGGGGGTCCTTTCTTCCTTTTTCCTCTTAGATTCTTGTTATATACGGCTATTGTTGTTGTAGTCCTTTCAGCTTGTTAAATTCTAATTATAAATGCGTTGGTTGGTAGGGCACAAGACGAAAGTGCTACGACTAAGAGGTTCAATTGACTCTGCTAGCTCTGGCTTCTGCTGTAGTCGGTCGAGCAAAAAAACGCGGAATAATGGAAGATAAACTCCTCTAGTTTGAATTATATTGATGTATTCTGTAAGAATTGAGAAAGAGAGATAGAGGGGAAGAGAATGAAATGCATAGAAGAACGTTAAGGAAAAAACGTAAGAATTAAAATTCATTCATTTTTTATAAGGTGAATTAAGTTTTGTATTAAATCACTTTTTAATTATGTTGAGGAAACAGGTTAGAATGCTAACAAAGTTGTAGTATGCAGGCGAATGAAGGAAACTCCAGTTCCTAGAAAAGTTCAAAAGCAAATAAATGTCTTACGTCGTTGGGAGAATGAAAGACATTTTTTCAGAACTGTTAAATTGCACAAATTGCAGCGCGGTAGCGCAGAGCTAACTAGTTCACAACTTGTATGCAAATAACGAAATAACAAAACTTTAGGAATTTTAAAGGCATTCAAAACATTAAGACTTTTCAAATATTTGAAATGTTAAAAAATCAAAATATTCGCAATATTTACAATATTCAAAGTTCAAAATAGTCATCATGGTCGAAATGTTACGAATATATTGATAGATTTAAGAAATATTTAAATATGAGAACTATTTAAATGTTCACAGCATTTCAAATGTTGAGTAATTCGAAATAATCCAATTATTCAAAATGTTCTAAATAATGGAAATATTATAAATTGAACAAGTTTGAATTGCATACTCAAAATAACAAAACGTTTTAATATTCGCGGTAGTAACAACACTCACAATGCAACAACATGCGAAATATTAGCTCTATTGAACAAATTCTAAATTATTAAATTATATAAGAAATTGAAATTCAAGATATTCCCCAAATATTCCACATAATCCAATTATTCAATTTTTTTAATTTTTTTATATTTATTTTTATTTTATTTTTTTTTTTTATTATTATTATTTTTTTTTTAATTTAAAGTATTCAAAATATTCAAGTTATTTATATTCAGATATTCGTTATATACTTCAATATAACATATTTCTAGTATATTTGCAAAATTCGAAATTTTAAAATGTTTAAGATCCAAGTATTGAAAATATAAAATAAAACTTCGAAACTATCGCAATAGCTTTATATGAGCAATACTCGAAATATTCAGCACAGTTAAAATATTCGACACATTAAAAAAATGAAATGCACAAAAGCTCATTGAATCTAAAAAGCTGTTCTACATTATATTACTTATAGTAAGGCATTTTTTTTTTTTTTTTTTTTTTTTGATTCAAAATGTTAAAAAGTGGTATGTATTTTTAATGTTCGATACACGAAAGATAAGAATATTCATTCAATTTGTTCGATATTTAACTAACCAGAACAATCGAAATAATTAAAGATTCGAACATAGATTTACGGAATATGTATAGGGTGATTTTTTAAGATTTAAGTTTTTCAATTTGGCAACACTGGTTGGTAATGGCGTTCAAACGTCATCTGTCAAAGTAAAAAGTGTACAGTATACTCTGTCATTTCATCATGGGAATTTATTATCAAAATTCGTGCTCTGTGACAAATGTACATCGCTTGATATGACCACTTTATGGTCGTCATAACCGACCGAGTGAATCAACAAGTCGCGCTGTTACCTCCAAATTTCGCAACAAATTTACTTTGTTGGACATAAAACCATCGACTCGCATGCGTAGAATGCGTAGCGAAGCAAATATTGCAGCCGTAGCGACCAGTGTTAATGACGATCGTGAAATGTCAATTCGTCGCCGTTCTCAGCGATTGGGCATGTGTTACTCAACCACAAGGAATTGCCCCAATGGGTTGAGTTGAACTTGGTTGACATATGGTTTCATCAGGACGATGCAACATGCCACACTGCTCGTGAAACAATGGATATGTTGAGGGATGAATTTGGTGAGCAGCTTATCTCTTGATTTGGCCCTGTGAGTTGGCCCCCAAGATCTTGCGATTTAACGCGTCTTGATTATTTCTTGTGGGTTTATGTTATACGGTTGGTCTATGTGGACAAACCGAACACTATTGCAGCCTTACAGGATAACATAACACCCGTTATTCGTGGAATACAGGCCGAAATACTCGAAAAAGTGACAAAAAAATTGGACCTTCCGAATGGACATTTTGAGACGGAGCCGCGGACAACATTTACATGAAATTATCTTTAAAAATTTAATGGCTAAGACCAATTTATCGGTTCCAATAAAAAAATTTAATATATGATGCAAATATGAGTGTTTTATTCGATTAAAAAAAAACTACGATTAAAATATTACCCTTTATATAAGCATATATAATTCGTCGAACGTGATGAAATGATATGTTCGAAGTTAATAGAAATATTTCAAAAGAGATTAATCGTTCGAATTTTTCCGCTTTTTCGTACCATTTCAGTTATTTGCTCTATTCGAAATTTAAAAGCTTAAAGTTTCGCAATATTAAAAATGTCAAAATATTGCCAAATTCTACATTCTCAAAATAATCGAGATATTGGAATTATTGACGAAACTCGATATTTTCAGAATATTTTCCAATTTTGGAATATCAAAAACTTTCAAAATATTTGATATGTTGAAATATTAGGAATTTTCGGTTTTGTCGAAATATCAAAAAGTCGTTCATAGTACTGAAAAATTCGAAATATTGATTTATTTAATGTAATCGACAGCTTCAACATTTTCGAAATAGTTGAAGTACTGCAATTTTCATAAATTTTATTAAATTTGAAATAAAGTCGAAAAAAGTTAAATTTAAAAAAAGTCGAACAGTTTAAAATATACCTAATATTTGATGTATTTGATATTCATTCGATGTTCAAAGTGTTCGAAACATTCAAAAGTCTTAAATATTTGTAAGTGTAGAAAATTCAAAATATTCGCAATATTTTAAACAATGAATATATATAAAATAAATCGAACTATTAGAAACTTTTTACATTTTCCGACTATTTCGAATTATTCGGAATATTGAAAAGGTGTAACCTACAATTATGAGAAAAGAAATATGCAATTTATAAATTATATCCAATATTCGCTATGTCGCACACACATACACACAACATCGATAATAAGGTTTGCGGAAATTAAAAGAACTTCTGAAATATTGGCAATTGGAAAAATCGAACTATTCGAGACTTTTTATATTTTTCGACTATTTCGAATGACTTGAAATACTGAAAAGGTTTAACCTACAATTATGGGGAATATTTGCAATCTACAAATTATATCCAATATTCGCTATATCACACACACACATACACACAACATCTATAATGAGGTTTGCGGAAATTAAAACAACTTCTGAAATATTCGGAATTGGAAAAATCGAATTATTTGAAGCTTTTTACATTTTTCGAGAATTTCGATTTACTCGAACTACTGAAAAGCTTTAACCTACAATTATGAGAAATATTTGCAATTTACAAATTATATCCAATATTTGTTATATCACACACACACACATAGACAACATTGATAATGAGGTTTACCGAAATTAAAATTAAGTTAAATTATTCGAAACTTTTTATACTTTTCGACTATTTCGATTTACTCGAAGTACTGAAAAGGCTTAACCTGCAATTATGAGAAATATTTGCAATTTATAAATTATATCCAATATTCGCTATATCACACACACACACACATAGACAACATCGATAATGAGGTTTACCGAAATTAAAAGAACTTCTGAAATATTGGCAATTGGAAAAATTAAATTATTCGAAACTTTTTACACTTTTCGACTATTTCGAATTACACAAAACACTGAAGAAAATATTGGCAATTGGAAAATTTCGAAATATATGTTTTTTTTTTTGTTTGTAATACAAAATCACTTCATAAATATGCAAATTATTCGATATATAAAGTATTTTCAAAAATTTTAAATTAAAAAAAAATCGAATAGAAATATCATCAAGCTACAAATGTTTGCAATATACTAAAAATTTGCAAAAAAAAAAAAAAAAAAAAAAAATCTTCGATAATGCAAAAACAATCTAAAATAAATCAAATATTTGAAACACTGAAAATTTGTAAATATTTGCAGCATTTGAAATATTCACATTACTCGAAATATTTTTCATATACAAAATATTCAGAATTTTTCAAATATTAATCATTTCTCAATATTAGAAATGTTAGAAATATTGCAAATATTCAAAATTGTTGTGAATTTCGAAATGATCAAAACATACGAAGTATTTGCATATGTGACCATTTCTGTTATGGGTCACATGTGTACCATCATTAGCTCCTACTGTGTCCATGACCACAAGTAGTAATCAAAAATTAGTTGTGATAGGTTAAATATAACCAACGGCTACAATTTGTCTTAGTTTGAACAAATTTGTTTTGCCGCAATCGTTTGGCGGATAATGACGAAGTTTGGCATGAATGGCCAATGAATGAGATTCGTTAAGGAAGACATTAAAGAAAACCGTTGGAAAACGCAATGGTTTCCTTCGTTTAATTCATAAATCTTAGCAATATGATCTCTGAGGAAAATCTACAAAGCAACACAAGACGCCATGGACACACAAACGCCAACACACGCTCCTCAAATGCTCAAGTAAAAAGTAGACAATAAACTTTTTGGAACATGGCTTAAAGAACCTTGTAAAGAACATGAAGTATTGTTTGTCTCGCGGAGAGCAGAAACAAAAAAAACAGCATCAAACGGCAGTTGGAAAACGTTTGGATACTTATCGCCTACCCAACAATAACAGCAACAATAAGGCACACAATATAATACGTCACGGTGTTTGGATGCAGTACCGCATTAAATCACTTGTGGCTCCTCACCCGTCAGCCCACCGCCTTCCCGGCTTGGTTGCCGATATTTGCTGCAAGATGTAACAGCGGCACTCGTCGTAGGTAGCAGCGCAACTCAAGTAGCAGAGGCTATACAAAAGTAGCTTTGTCAGTAATACAATCTTATAGATGTTTATCATGTTTGCTTCTGGTCTGTCCGCCTTTTCGTCTTTGGGCCAAACAATATATGAACAATTTCTTTATAACTTACAGAGAAAAAAAAAAGGGAACACATATGCGGAACTTATTTATTTTAACGCTCGGGCAGAACTACAAAACTGTTTCTAAGTTTCTGTTGCCTTCTTATTGTTATTGTAGTTTGATGGAACTTAAAATTGTTAAGATTGTTCAGGTTTCTCTACTGCAGATAGTAGACAATGTCGGAAAATTTAACTTATCTCGCTTCTTCATTGAGGAAGCGGAACACTAACACACCGGAAAGTAGCTTAAAGGTCAAGTATGTACATCATGCACGGATGATGTCTCTTTGGGAAAGAAAAACAAAAACTTTCCTCATTGCAGGAAATCTGTTCAAGGTTTGTGTTCAGATTAACAACAAAGCAGCTAACATATGACAATTTTTATACAACCAAAGATAACGGAAACAGTTTCATATTATTTGAGTTAAACTTTTGTCATATTTCTCGTTTGAGATATCATTATTGTCTTGAATTTTTACATACTCGTATTTCAAAATTAAAGTATTTCAATACTTGAACATTCAGGATATTTCGATATATAAAGTATTTGAAATAATGTCATGAATAATTTTTGGAATCTTGTAATACGAATATGTAAAAAAATATATATACGTGCATATATATATATACATATGTCGAACGTTTCGTTTAATTCGAATATTTTCGAATATTAAATATTTCTGAAAACTTCAATTTTTGAATGTTGTGAAAGTTAATACACCGGGTTATCCATTTTTCGGTATCATAACTAAAGTTAAATAAAACACACATAAAGCTATGATTTCGATGAAACTTTTACTTCATTATAATGCTAGGATTTTGCCATTATTTTCGACATACGAGGTGTGATCAAAAATGACAGTTATTTTCGAATTTCGGGAGTTACGTATGTTCGATTTATGTTATGTTTCTGTTATGTTGGTTGGTTTAAGGAAGGCCAAGAAGATGTCACTGACCATATTCGTCCTGGTCGTCCGATCACGTCAACAACAACAGCGAAGATTGTTCCAAAGTTGTTAAATTTTGAGCAAAAACAAAGTCGCCTGAAGTGAAGAAAATGATTTCGGATAATCATCGAATCACTATTAGAAATGTTGCTGATGTTGTTGGCATATCGTTCGGCTCATGCCAAGCAATTTTTACGGATGTTTTAGGCATGAAACGTGCGGCAGCGAAGATTGTTCCAAAGTTGTTAAATTTTGAGCAAAAACAAAGTCGCATGAAGTGAAGAAAATGATTTGGATAGTCGTCGAATCACTATTACAGAGATTGCTGATGTTGTTGGCATATCTTTCGGCTCATGCCAAGCAACTTTTTCGGATGTTTTAGGCATGAAACGTGCGGCAGCGAAGATTGTTCGAAAATTACTAAACTTTGAGCAATAACAACGTCGCATGGACATCGCTCAGGAGCTGTTGAACATCGTCAACGACGATCCAGATTTCCTCAAAAAGTTCATAACTGGTGACGAATCGTGGGTGTATGGCTATGACATTGAAACCCAAGCCCAATCATCCCAAAGGAAGTCCAAAAGAGCCTAGACCGAAAAAAGCACGTCAAGTTCGGCCCAATGTGAAGGTTTTGCTCACTGTTTTCTTCGATTGCAATGGCGTGGTGCATCATGAATTCTTGCCACAAGGTCGTACGGTCAATAAGGAATACGACCTTTAAGCTATGCGCCGTTTGCTCGAAGCAATTCGTCAGAAACGCACAGAATTGTGGAAAAACCAATCATGGATTTTGCACCATGATAACGCACCAGCTCACACATCGATGCTTGTGCGTGAGTTTTTGGCCAAAAACTAAACCGCAATCATGCCTCAACCGCCACTTCCCAAAACTGAAGACACCGATGAAAGGGAAGTGTTTTGCTACGATTGAGGAGATAAAAGAAAAATCGAAACAGGAGCTGTTGGCGATAACAAAAAGCTCGTTTCAGGAGTGTTTCGAGGATTGGCAAAACACGCCGGCATAAGTGTATTATATCTGAGAGGGATTACTTTAAAGGGGACAAGATAATTATTGATGAATAAATAAATACTTTTTGGAAAAATTAAAAATAACGGTTATTTTTTTATTACACCTCGTACAACGCCATTAAAACCACCGCCTCCGAATTGATTGCAGCAGTGTATCCTTTAGAAGGAGTTTCCAATCACTTTTTCGCACATTACGAGCGGCGTGTCGGTAATAATTTAACGAATATTGGTTTTCAAATGCTCCAACATTTGAGGATTATCTGCTTAAGCACGATCTTTGACGTAGCCCCATAAAAAAAGTCTAACGGCGTTAAATCGCATAATCTTGGTGGCTAATTGAGATGAAATTACGCTTTCTGGAAACTTCTCATGCAGTAAAACTGAAATCGGTCATATTGTGTGACTCGTGGCACCATCATATCGTCTATTTCATAATCTTCAGTTGCAGTCTCTTCAACTTTATTTATAATCTTGCCAATTCCTTGCACAGTGGGTCGATTATGACGACCATAATCACTCCGTAATGTACGAAACCAATTTTGTGATAAGTTTTAACTATTTTTACGCGTTCTTTGGTTGGACAACGATCCATGTTCGCAAATGGTTAACCTTTCACTAAATAAATAACACTTCATGTAACGGGTATTTAACAGCTGACAGCCTTGCCAGACCGGCGGTCTTTAACCCACTGAATGGATAAACCTACATACAAATATTAGAATATTTTAAACATTTTCAGAAAATTGAAACATTTAAATCACTATGAGTGCTGAATGTTTCGAATATGTAGAAAAAAAATTTTTTGAGTGTTTTGAAGGTTGGGAATATTTTGATTAAGAAATCTGAAAATATTTAAAATACTCAACACATTTGAAAAGTTCCGGAAAACATAAAAATTTTAACATGATGAAAAATATCATCATATTCATATTATCAATATTTAAAGTTTTCCGAAAATTACGAACACAATTTTTCTTATATATACATTTATGTACATATCATTATACATATACATTTTGATCCAAAAAACGGATACAAAATTTACCCAATTTTTTTTCGAAAAATTGCACAAAAAAAATTTCATAAAAATTTGGTAGATATTTGATACGAAATAATGGGTTATCTGTCTGTGATTTTATCGCTACTTTTCATAACCTGTTTATAGCCCAAAAAGTACAATATGCAAAATAGACCAATTTTGTAGGGTAGTTCTATCAGCGACTCAACCACCTGCACACAATCTTTATATAAACCTGCAATAGCGAGGTAAGTTTTTTTTTGTTAATTAATTTTGTATCTCAGATTAACGTCGACTCGTTTAAGAGTATAAGAACTGAAAATAAAAACAAGATTTAAAAAAAAATTAACGAATTTTGTGTACCACATTTCTACTCAGTCGTCCGAGAGAAAGAATTCCATTACAGTGGAAAATAAAACAAAAAATTTAATGTAATAATATAATAAATAAGTAATAATTATTAATAATTAAATGAACTATTAAATAATTAAGAGAAAATTTAAAAAAAAAATTAAAGAAAGAAAAATCGCTCCAATTTTAGTTGGATGAAGAATTTCATAAAAGTGGGATCTTAAACAAACTGATTGATTGAAATTAATGCGCCAAAAAACAAACAAAAAGAAAAAACAGATTCAGACAAAGCATATCAGATTCTCGAGGCTAGAAATTTGGCGATAGAGAAGATCTTAACATTAAACACATTCCTTAATTGAATGAATCCCCCAAAAGTTGCACTGGTATTGAATTGGAAAAAGCAAAATCGTGCGGCTTTCATTTGCTTTTTTTGTTTGGTTTGTTGTTTTGTTTGCTTCGCATTTCCACCCACTTTTCGTTATGACTAATTTTATCAAACTGGGGGCTTAATTAAACTAAAATGAATGAATTTACTACGCTTTTCAGTCCTTTTAGCCTTATTTTTTGGCATTTTTAGACCAGACAAAGTATACGAGTATACAATTCTCAAAGCTAGCAATTCTCAAAGCTATTCGGTGGAAAACAATATTTTAACATCAATCACATTTCTTAATTGAATTAATTCCCGCAAAAAAATTAATTTGTATTGTAACTGAAAATAATTTCGGAAAGGACGTGAAGTAAGGATTCTGATGTACAAAAGATTCAAGAAGTTGATACGAGGACGGTCCCAAAATTTGGCACAAATAAGTTGGGAAAATGTTTCCTTATTTTTTAACATAATCTCCTTTTAGCTCGACACACTTTTTCCAGCAATAGTCAAGAGCTTCTACACCCTGTTTATAGTAAGACTGTCAAACTCCTTAAAATAGCCATCAACAGCAGACTCCACCTCTTCATTGTTGGCAAATCTTTTACCAGTGAGCCATTTTTTTTAAATTTGGAAATAGAAAATAGTTCCCGAAAACCAAATCTGACATACATATAAGGTGCGTGATGAAACAATTCGACCTTTAATTCATTAATTTTGGCCTTGACAATAGTGGATTTGTGAACTGGAACATTGTTTTGATGAGAGAACACCTTCTTTTTCACCAAATTCAGCTTTTTTCCATAATTTCATCACCTAAATGCTGCAATAAATTAGCATTATATTCGCTGTGGATGGTTTTTCCATTCTGAAGATAATCAATAAATATAATTTCGTTCGCATCCCAAAAATAGTGACCATGACCTTGCCTGTAGGTTGATCCGTCTAAGTCTTCTTTTAGCACGATTCTCCCATTCCAGTCCACAGCTTTGTCTATTCTTTTGTCCTAGCTGTAAAGCTGTGAATCCATGTCTCATCCATGTTTATATGTAAATCGAAGCAAATATTCGTCTTTATTGCGGTGAAAGATCCCCAAACACTCTAACGAAATATCTTCACGACGCTGTTTTTGCTCTATTGCGCACAGTTTTCTCATCTTCAAGTCTTCGGCCAATATACGATGTATAGCACTTGCCTATCTTTTTAGTTAACTAACGCCTTTTTAACAGATGACCATCTAATATCATTTTGTGGAGTTTCTTAACCGTGTCTGGAGTGGACTCCTCATTTGGTCGACTACTACAGTGTCCGCTTGGCAGCTCATACGGCCTCGTTTAAACTCTGCTATCCAATATTTTACAGTCGTAAACGAAGGAGCAGACTCCCCCGAAGTAGTATATAGCTCGGCTTTAATATTGGTTGCATTGAGAGCTTTCAAATGGAAATATTGAGTTACATAACGGAGAGTAATTTTTTCTGGGTTTACAAATTCACTGAGATCGTCTACTTTTGATTCAAGTATAAATACTACACAGCAATGTGGTGCCTTAAAACTTAAAGCAATTGCTTGGTTGCCGTTTTTCACCAAGCTAATGTTTTTAAACTACTGGCACCATCTATATCTCAATTCGGCTAGTTTTGGGACATTGAAAAGATTACATGACATAATCTTTTTTGAATCAACATTTATACGGTAGCTAACCCCATGATTTTGGGTGATTTGTTGGACTATATTGCGTTTAGATTTGGTCGAAATTTATTTGTATTTTTTGGACCATTTTTTCATTTAGTTTTGGACGATTTTTCAAAATAATTTTTTTTTTTTGTATTTTTTTGGCCAATATTTCGTTTTGGAATGTCTTAAATAATTTATATATTTATATTTACAATTTCCCGAAAATTATGACCACAATTTTTCTTATATTTTATTTTGATCGAAAAATCAGTTAAAAAAATTGCCAAATTTTTCCCCCCGAAAAACCTATACGTCAAGTCGCCTAGTTTTGAGAACGCCCGTGTACATTGAAAAGTTTATAAGATAGAAAATTTATTGAGTCAACATTTATATGATGGATAACCCCATGGTTTTGGGTGATTTGTCATATTTAAGTTGGGTTATTTTGCATTTATGTTAGGTCCAAATTTATTTTTATTTTTTTTTTTTATTTTTTAATTTTTTTTTTTTTTTGCGATTTTTCATAATATTTTTGGGTCATTTTTTGGGCGATATTTCATTTTCGAATGTGTTAAATAATTTATATAGTTTCAAATTTCAAATATGTTTGCATATGTCGATAGTTCAGATACCTCGACTAACATCAATATTTACAGCTTTCCGAAAATTACGAGCACAATTTTTCTTACATTTTATTTTGATCAAAAAATCAGATTAAAAAAATTACCAAATCTTTTTTCGAAAAAAGACTTAACCTAATAACTCTAACCTAATACCAATATTTACAATTTTTCGAAAATTACGAGAACAATTTTTCCTACATTTTATTTTGACCGAAAAATTTTATAAAAAAATTGCGCAAATTTTTTTTTTTCGAAAAATCGCTCACCATATATGCGTCAAGTCGGCTAGTTTTGGGAACGCCCGCATACATTGAAAAGATTATAAGAAAGATAGATAACCCCTTGGTTTTGGGTGATTTGTCATATTTAAGTTGGACTATTTTGCATTTATTTTTGGTCGAAATTTATTTGTAATTTTTGGACTAATTTTTCATTTATTTTTGAGCGATTTTTCATAATATTTTTGGTCGATATTTCGAGTCGTCTAAAACACTGGCCTACAAATTTGGGAAAACCTTGACTGTAGAAACGAAGCATGTTTTTTAACTGATCTAGGTGCGCTGAATTCGAATCTGGCATAAAAATTGGATCACGTCTTGTTTATTTTTGTCGCATAATTCATTATTTTTCATAATTTCTTTTCTTTTGATTCATTTTTTGGGTGGTATTTCGTGTTGCCAATAATTTTAATATTGCAAATAGTTATGTTGCTTTGAATATGGCGAATCTTTTCAATGTTTCAACATTTAAAAAAATCATATCTCTTCGCTAACCTTTTCCGGTCCCACGCACCGGTCAATTATTCAAAACGATAATCAATCAAACTTGACCTATAAATTTTGCCATTTTTATTCTATGTTTCAAACTATCATTTAGTTGCCGAAAACTTTAAATCAAATGTTATGTTAAACCTAATAGCTCTAAACCACTCACCGCTATTGACTTCTGTTTGAAGATTTTATTGTCTTAAAGTTACTGGCCAATAGCATAACATGGGTTTCCATATCTTAGTCACGCCAATTGAATAATAACAAAAAACGTGAATGTTTAAGAGCTGTGCAAATCAATTACCTTCGGTGGCTGAATTTGAGCTTTATCTTACCGTAATAACCATCGAAATTTGGCAATTCAATGTTTCTTCCAGATTTCCTGAATAATTTCAAATACGTTTTTCTTTTGCTCCATTTTAAAAGCATTCTCAATTGCAAGCGTAATAAACAGTTTTATTATTACAACTTGGTATCAGGATTAGGTAAATGAGTGTGTGTGCGCGGAGATGTGACACCGTGTTCGCCTTTTTAATATTGGCACCGTCATTGATGCTACACCAGCGCCATCGGCAGCGCCACCGTCACCGCTTGAGTTGGTTTAGAGTGCACCATTGTGGCAGTGACAGTTCCCAGAGAAATGCTATGCGTTGCAATGCATCACTGCCAATAAGAAGCAAAACTTTGGCCATTGACTGGCATTTTCTGTGTGTGTGTGTGCTAGTGCGTTCGAGGTTAGTGGCCACAAAAAGTGGCAAGTAACTATTTACCACACATTGTTAGTGGAAGAAAGCAACAAACATGGGATGCTGTGGCAAACTGCTACAAAAAACCGATGGAAAAAGGAAAATTACTGTTTGCTCAGCATTGTGAAAAACCGGCGAATAGCAAGAAAGCTCTTGAATACCCTCAACAAATTAATGTTTAAAGTGACCCCAATCTAAGGATGATTTCTGCTCAATTGAAAAGAAGAACTTTGATAAATGACCTGTACAATTCCTTAGAAATGTATACGTTAATTAAACGTTTAACAAGATAAAACGAAGAGGACAACGAGTGCACAAGACTCGCCATTATTACTGACCATTGTCTGACTGAGTCTTAGATGTGGCCATGTGATCTTAGATGTGCGCAGGATTTGTTCCTCTTGTTCCGTTATCGAACATGACAACATAACAACAATGAGCCAATTTGTCTTAAGCATTAAAGTCAAAGGTCAGGTCAAAGTGTTTATAATAAATTGTACATCATCAGAGTTTACGTTTCCTTCTTAACCATCCCAGCAATGTTTCACACAAAGTTCCTGGAAACCTTTCAATAAATTCAATAACATTTATTAAACAGTAAATAGTTGAGGGGCTTTAGAAGACCATTTGAGTTAAGCTCTAAACAATCTCGATATACTTTGGGAGAACGGAATGCTGTTTTTCCTTTTACTGGATTCTAATCAATTATTTAGATGGAAATTTTGGTAAGTGAGCAGTCAATCGAAATGCTTGGGAAACTGGTTGCGAGAAAGTTCGTAGTTAGGGGTAACATGTCAATTCTATTACATTGTATTGGCTCAAAATGTTATGGCAATTTATGGATGAAACATTCTAAATTTAACTCTTTGAATGCTGACAACCTCCAGTTAAAGGTCAGAACAAAATTTGTAGCAAACACTCTTACAAGGTAATGGCTATTGTTGATGTGACAGTAGGAAAAAAGAAAAGAGGGAGGGAATGCTATCCAACTTGTTTCCAGGTGATTATTGATTGTTCTGAGTTTTACATAATTCCATCTAAACGAAATGTATTTTTGTTGTTCTAAAATAATTATGTTAATTTTGAAATCAAAATTTGTCTTTGCCGTTGTAATGTAGTAAGCGTTTTTCTCTGGAGTTTTGTTTGTTGAATATCGTATAATTGAATCGTTAGGAAGATTTATGTTGTGGTCTGTAATTTCTTAGCAGAGATATTATGATTATTTGTCTGAATGTTTCATTATCTAACACACCACTGTGTGTTGCTAAAGATTTTGATATTGGAAATGTTACTAATTTCACAACATATTAAATATAATAGAATATTTTCATGCTTCGGATATTTGGTATTATTCGAATATTCATAATATTTTTTTATTGCTTCAAATATCTCGAAAATTTTTAATTTTCGGATATTTTAAATTTGGAATAATTTCACTATTTAGAACATTTCGAATTTAGAATAAATCAATAAAGAAATAAATCAATTAATCATTATTTCCATGTCGAATTTTTCTAAAATTTTGTAATTTGGAATGTTTAGAATAATTCAAACATTTATTTCATTTCGAAAATTATAAATTATTGTAAGCATTGCCCAATATCGGAACATTTAAAAATGTTTAAACGAACATTCTAAAAATGTTTAAACGAACATTCTAAAAATGTTTAAACGAACATTCTAAAAATTTGGGGAAAAAATATTTAAAAGTGTCATGCAATAAACAAGGATCAATCAATGCTTAAGCAAATTGTGTTCCAATAACAACAAGAGAAATTTCAATCAATTGCCTGACGTGACCAACAAGAAAACAAGTACCATTTAATCATAACTCCATGCTGTTAGAGTTTAATACCGTCCTGGATATAAATATGTATAAACTCGTATATATTTTCTCAGAATTTTCGTAATATGTACGAGGTTAAGGTGAATTTTCAAACTTCGCGGGCTACGTATATTCGACTTTCGATTATTATTTTTTTTTATGTTGGTACACTCGTCTCGAAGATGTGCTGACGGTTTTATCCATATAGCATGTTTAGTTTGTTTGTGAGAGGCATAAATAAGACCGGTGTTTTACCTGTTTGGCGATTCGGTTTTTATCTCCTCAGTCGTCGCAAAATGCCGTCCTTTCATGGGTGTCTTCAATCTTGATAACAGGAAAAAGTTGCAGGGGGCCATATCAGGTGAATACAATGGCTTAGGCATTTTTTGAACACACCTCGTATGACATTTGCTTTAAAAGATTCGCAAGAATCTATCTCTTTAAAGGCCATATTTTACTAATTCCTCGGTGGCGCCAAAAATTTTCACTTGGCTAAAGATCCATACAGAAAAAATGTTCTCTGCAGTGATTGCAAATATCGAGATATAAAACAATGAAATATCGAAAATTAAAATAAACACGAATCGTGCCAGTTGATCAACTGTCAACTGTCAATGAGAACCGTTATTTAAAGATGTTGCCGGATTTTTTTTTGCCCAGAACTGTGCCAGAGATGTATGCGTTTCAGCAGCATTTGGTTCCAACAAGATAAAGCAGTTACACACATAGCCAGACGGGTTTGGCGGAGCTCCAACGAAAATTCCCAAATCGAATTAATATATAGAAACTCCACTCTCCGCTGGCTTCTAAGGTCACCTGACGTGATTGCACTAGACTTCTTTGTGGGGTTATGCCAACCAAAAGGTATATAAAACTAAACCAAAGAATTCGACTGAATTGAAGCAGTCTTTTAAAACAATAATTAAGGCAATTTCGACTTTAACCCTTCAGGCCACAGTGAACAATTTTCTGATCAGGTTTTGCATATGAGCATGAGCATGGAGTTCATTTACGGTCTGTCATCTTCTAAAGCAATTAGTTATACAAAATGTAATTGAATTTTCTACAAAATAAAACAAAGAAAAATATATAAAATACATTGATAAAAAACATGTTATTTGAATTTCTTATTGTAGTGCAATTGGTGCACCACCCTGTACTTAGAAATCATCAACATACAAAGAAAAACACAGTACTATCACTACAGTTGTATTGGAAATCATTTATATCCCTTCTATTAATAACATTTCAAAAAATTTCTAAAATTTCTAGGCCTTCAAAGCATAAATCTACACCATTTCCAATTGAAATTCGAAGAATTCCAATTGAAATTCGAAGAATTCCAATTGAAATTCGAAGAATTCTAATTGAAATTCGAAAAATCTATTTGAAATTCAAAAATTCCATTGGAAGTTCAAAACACATCAATTAAAAGACATCAATTGAAATTTCAAAGATGTCAATTGAAATTGAAAAGACATCAATTGAAATTCAAAACATATCAATTGAAATTCGAAGCTCATCAATCGAAATGCAAAACTCATCAACTGAAATTCAAAACACATCAATTGAAATTCAAAACACATCACTTGAAATTCAAAAAACTGTCAATTGAAATTCGAAACACATCAATTGATATTCCAAATTCGTCATATGAAATGTAAAAACATAACATAGGTTTAATTCGACCATAGCATGCTCTACACCTTAACGTGTACAATGGGTAATTTAATTGTAATGGTAACATAAAGGGAATTGGATAGTCGCCATTTAAAGCACACCAACAAAATAGTTAACTCATACACATCGTCAGCGGAAAGTAGCCTACACTAATTAAAGCTGTGAAACCCATCGAAAATGTATGGACCAAAGTAAAAGTATATGTGGAATTAAACATGGGGCTTCTTGTAGTAAGGCGCCCAAACATAGGAGAGCAAAGATTAGCATATTATGGAGGGTATCGTCGACCAAGCGATAAATACCATTATCGTAGGCGATTGTTGCGAAGCTATACAACTTTCAATTACGTTCTACCAAATGGTATTGATTTTGGAAGATATTCAAATTGGTACATAACTAACTTCTGTCAAACCGAAAGCTTTTATATCACATATCAAAAACAAAAACAGTAACAATGTTAGAAAAATATGTAAATTCAATTTTTAATATTAACATTTACGATATTATTACAATCTTATCTCATAATTCATTTGTAGATCCTTATTTTTTAGTAATAAATCTTTTCTATATTTTTTATTGAATTTTTCAGTTTGAGCGCGTCATCATCATTATTGAATAGAGTGTATTGCGGTCGAAACTACCAAGTATTTTTCGAATTTCAATTAATGTATTTTGATTTGCCAATTAATGTGTTTTGAATTGATGTCTTTTGAATTTCAATTGATAAGTTTTGAATTTCAATTGATGTCTTTTGAATTTCAATTTGCGCCATTTGAATTTTAATTGATGTCTTTCGAATTTCAAATGGAAATTTTGATTTTCAATTGATGTCTTTCGAATTTCAAATGGAAATTTTGAGTTTCAATTGTTGTGTTTCGAATTTCAAAAGGAAATTTTGAATTTCGTCAAACAAAATCAGTTGCGTTTGTACAACTGCATTTAGTTTCCAAATTTCTACAATGTTTGTTCAACTTTTAGAATGTTTTTCAATATCATTCGTAAGACGATTGATTTCCTGTTTGTAGTAAAGATCATATTCACTTCCAGCAAGTTTATTATGCAATTCTTTTGACGATTACGTATGATAAATCCCAAAGTCAATTTGAAAAACGTTGATACAAGAAAACTTTGGCAGCATCAGTTGCCGTATATGTCATTGTGCCGCACATGGCCACGATTACGATACTATTATTTGTTTAAATTTCGAAAAGTTCTCTTTTCATGACATCCATCCGTTAGTTTCTAATCAGCATATGTATGTGGAAAAACTTTACCACATTATTATTTTAGTAGTTTTAACTTAATCTGATTACACCACTTTTTTAACAGTTGAGTTTCAAAACAAAATTGTAGCAAAAATTCACATGACACGGCTTAACAACTAAATATGCGCCGTTGAATGTCTGTCTTTTAAATGAGCTTAAACATTGAGCTATTAGTCCGTCTTTGTATCCGCACATCTGTTCATCTGCCGTATTTGTTACATACTCGTATACAACAAGGATCTGGAACTTGGCCATCATCATCATCATCATCGTCACCGTCATCATCACCTTCTGTAACATTTTAGTTCTGTTATTCTCATTGCTCTTCTTCGGGCCCAGTCTGCCGCTAAGAGAAAACAAAAATATCTATGCTTTAACATCTTTTGGTCCTTTTTGGATGTAGTTGGATGGAATAATGGTGATGGTGGCGGTTACGGTGGCGATGGCGGTGGCGGTGACGGTATGG
>JAHXMU010000208.1:504623-518210 GCA_019455685.1 Philornis downsi
ACAAATTTATCCTCCGCTAACAATGGTATATCAAGGAATTTGTAGGTAGTTGAGTAATTACAATAGATTTTTTATAAATAAAACATTTCTGATTTGGTCACAAAATTTAAGCTTCCGCATTAGTCTCATCTCTATACATTTTGGCGTTTTGTAAAATCTTTATATTAGTAGAAATATAAATAAAAATTTTTATATTAAAGTTTCCATAAGTTAGTGATTAATAGTTTCTTATATGCCATACATACATACATACATGCCACGATAAAAAACCAGTAAAATGTTGGCTTTCAACTTACAATTCAGCCCTTTCCTTTTATTCTCATCTGAGTCAATAAATATTTCTTGGTTTGCCACACTCATCATACCATCTATTTCACAACAACATCCATCAATATGTAGGCATAGCCAGTTTGTCTCAGATTTTACTTAAAAATACAATAAATATTGATAGCCATTTGTTGATACACAAACATGTACATATTGCACATGTTAGTATGTATGTACGTACATATGTACATAATGCAATATACTCTCTAAATATAGGAAAATTGAACTAAAGTACATTTATCTCTACTCTACTTTAGTGCACGTCCACTTGCCCTTTATGCCGACCGGCCGCCAGCCAACGAGTGACGACGTCTCCATGTGCTCGAACATTTACAGCAAATATCTAACGTTTCGACGCCTGCCTTGCAGTCGTCGTGTCGCAACGTTCGCGACCCAAGACCACGACCTTAGCTAATAAATTATTTAGAAAACTTTAGAGAACTGAAGTTAAGCAGCAAAAAGCTAAAGCAACAGAATCGAAATGCTCTATACTGACAGCTGCAAGAACGTTCTCAAGCAATGTAAGAATTTAGCAATTCAATGTTAAAATAACGTTGTGTTTCTTTATAAAATTAGCAACATGTTGTGTCAATGATTATCAACATGTTGCTACATTTACATACCATATTCTTAATTAGCAACATGTTGATATTGTTTTAATCTGTGACTGCCTGCTGTTGCTGCCAGCTTTTCCCTCAACAATGGTTGTAAATCTAACATTACATTGTAAACAGCAAATAATGAATTCTGTTCATACAGAACATCTTTACGGGCTACATGAAATCATTCATGAAATTCGTCATAATTGTAGTTATAGTTAGTATTTGTTGTATGTTTAAATATTGTGTATATCATATAACCCTGCTATGGTCGGGGGCCACTTGTTCAAACAACAAACGTCACGTCGAAACAGCTCCGGAACACAAGCAACAGAAAAACGCAGCTAAAACGCACATTATTGACATTTGTATTGTCATTGACTACAAAACAGAATACGAAAAGTTTTTAGCTATGTAAACATTAATTTGAAAACAGTACTTTAGCACTGTATCAAACTCACACAGAGCGAGAGAGTGCGGTGAAGTCAGTACTGACTTAATATGTGCACTAGGGTGGCAGTTAAATGTAAGGAGAGAACGATCGTAAGGCCCAATATTTTGTTACAACAAAAGTGGCTCTTGAATTTGGTGCATTGGGGTCAAATGACAAGTGCAAGTGCAAGTCAAATGACAAGTGGTAATTGGATAATACGCCATCGTACAACTGTTCTATCAACAAAATGATTTTGACACGCACCAATAATTTTGTGGGGCAATGGGAATGGCCGAAATAATGAGTTCTTATCTGACGAAGAATCGATGCGTTATCCTAGACATTATGAAAAGTGAGAGTTTTTCTTAAATTTTCTAAAATGTTTAACGTTTATTCATTAAATTAAAGCAAGCAATTAGGCAGATAGAGGGTTGATTGGGGTTTGGACTTGGCATTATGGAAAAATTATAATACTAAAAAATATTTTTCGGCGAATATTTTCTTGCGATATTCCGGTATATCATCCTCGATATTGAACAGCAATCCTTGCTTGATGCAATTTTTAACGCTTGCCTAACTTTGCGCATGCCCACTTGTTTAATACCGGACCTACTTTCACAGGCGAAACATTAGTACAAAGTGGGCGTGTCAAAAATGCCCTTTCCTCATACAACAGATATTTCTGTTGCCCGATTTTTCAATGAAAATTTGAATTTTATACTATTTTCCCACTATCCTGATCGCAATTAGGGCGATTGCTTAAAAAGATTGAACAAATAATTTTGTCTCCTTGTCACGTCAGCGAGCCACAATGTAGACGTAACAAGGAGACGATTGGACGATGTACTGTCTCAAAGCCAGATAGATGGAGCTGCCAAAATGCACTCAACTTGTTAACAATACTCGTATGTATATCGACCTAACCGGTGTCCTATTCAAAATCTGCATTTTCATCATATTTCAATTACCGCGACGTATGAAAAAAGCGTACAACTTCGGATGGCAACTACTATTAAATGCTTTTAATTAAAAATTGTGGAGGAAATTCACAAAAGTCACCGTTTTTGTTTTTTTTTTTAAATATGGATTCAGTTTGTCGTAGGGGCGAATTTTTCCTCCTGGACAGATTTTGTTCAACATTGAACATGTTCCCCCTATGGCTATTAGGCATTCTCGTGCATAGCAATAGTAATATCGCAGTTTAAGCGGTGCGCTCACTATCGTAGTTACAGCAGGTGCGCCGAATGACAAGCAGACATACAGGGTGGCGCACCAATTGTGCTAAACTACGAAATTCATATACTTTTTTTTGTTAAGCAATGCATTTCATTTATTTATTTAATTTTTTTTATAGTAATTGCAATTTTTTCTAACCCTAGAACCGTGACACTTCCCTCACGTAATATAAATAATTTTATCTTAAATATAAATAAGCAGAATTTCGCAATACTTCGTTTTTTTTTTTTTTTTGAAACCCTTTGAAAACTTGTAGATATAATTTAGTAATTTCTTTCGGGTTCTTTGAAAAATGTATAACGATAAAAATTATATAATATAAAATATAAACTATATAATATATAGTATATAATAGATAACATATAACATATAATATATATTATATATTATATAGTATATAATATTATACATAATCATATACATATGTCGGGTTGTTCGGAAGGTTCGTCCGGTTTTTTTTTTCATTTACAAATTTATACACAAAAAACCAATTATTAATCTATTATATAATCTCCCCTTTCTTAACCACTTCTTTCCACCTCTCTGGGAGCTTTTTAGTTCCTCCCTCATAAAAATCGCGTGGTTTTTCTGAAAAAAAGCGTTCAATCCGATTTTCACTTCCTCGTCGTTATTGAAATTCAAATCCTTCAAGTGGTTGCTCAGACTGCGGAATAGATGATAGTCTGTGGGCGAAGTCTGGGAAGTACATACGGTAGGTGAGGTAAAACTTCCCGCTCAAGCTCTGACAGTTTCTGATTGATCCGCAAAGCAGTATGAGGTCTCGGTGAGAGAGTGAAAGAGAGAGATTACCACTCCTTTGACATCCCACCAAATCGACAACATTACCTTCCTGGAGTGAAGGCCAGCTTTAGAGGTTGATTGAGGGGGTTCATTTGGTTTTCCTCATGATCGTTTCCACGTTACATTGTTGTGGGTTACCCATTTTTCATCCACTGTGATGAGGTTCTTCAGAAATCGTGTCGTGTTATCTCTTATCCTTAGGTTATCGCGGAGGTCAACGAGATTCAGGCTGTTGACCTCGGTGAGAGAGTGAGATACCGACACATCGAGGTTGCTCACAAATTCGAGCTCTTTTATGACCCCTTTAACGGTGGAGACTGATTTTTTGATTATTTCAGCTATTGCCCTAACTGTTGCACGGAGATTAACAATAGTTAAATCTCTCACCTCCTCGGGAGCAATTTCTTTCTGTCGTCCTGATCTGGGAGCGTCCGTTACGGAGGAGTCGATCGTAGAAAATCTCTTAAACCATTTCTGGCAAGTTCTTTCATTTGATCCGTTTTCTTTATAAACAGACTTTATCTTTCGGCTGACTTCAGCAGCCGTTTTTTCTTTTCGGAAATAATATAGCATAACATGCCTAAAATGCTCTTTATCGCTCATTTTTTCCACTTTTTAAAACTTTTTCTTTAAACGCTATAACCACTCACGTCTAGAACGAGAGCACAAGTAAACAATAGTAAACAGTTTAGAGAAGAGGTGGGAGGAAGTTATGATAGTGTTTGAAGGAACTCTACGTCATGAGAAGTGACGTAAATGGTGAACTAACGAATTAACCGAACGAACTTTCCGAACAACCAAGTGTAATATATGTGCATACTTCGTTTTATAATATTCCATAATATTGGTTTAACTTTATTGGATCGATTTCACCTACTTGCTGAAATGGCGGTTTCCTATATCTATCAAAATATAACATATTTCAGATTTATACGTTGTTTCTTCAATTCCACACATACTTGTTTCAGAATAAGAATTTTAGTATTTGTTCTCGTGAATTTTAAAATTTCAAAAATAAACTTTTGCTGCCACCCCAACCTGCACATGTACATATTTTTGTGCATTTGTACATATATATGTATATATATAGGATTATCTATTTAGTTTTTTGAAGATCAGCGGTCTGGCTGCTAAATAACTGTCATTTGAAGTGTTATTTATTTAGTGCCATTTACGAATATGGATCATTTAATAAAAGAAGAACGAGAGGAAATCGTTAAAATTTACTACAAAAATTGCACAACCAATTTTGACTTTATAAAGGGCGTCCCAACAAGAACCCAAAATTTAAATGACTGATGCAGCAATTGAATTGTTTCTCTGGCTGTATGACATGTGGCGCCGTCTTGTTGAAACCTCATGCCCTCCACATTCATTTCTTCAACTCTAGGCACGAAAAAACTGGTTATAATTTCACGATACCGAACACCATTGACTGTTTGCGCTTGACATGCCTCATTTTCATAAAAAAAAGGTCCAATGATTCCTCCAGGCCAAAATCCACACCACACAGTGACACGTTAAGGATGCGTTTGCTTCTCGTGAATCACTCGAGGATTTTCTTCACCCCAAATGTGACAATTCTGCCTATTGACGAAGTCGTCAAGATGGAAATGGGCCTCGTCACTGAGGATGATTTTATCGGCAAAATCAGCATTTTCATGCTGTCTCTCCAATACCCAATTAACCAACTCCCTTCGCTGTCCATGGTCAGTTGGCTTCAGTTCCTGAGTCAATTGAACTTTGTTTGCATGAAGATGGAAATCTTTCATCAAAATTCGCTGCATAGTGGATTTGGAGACATTAATTTGCTGAGCTCGGTGTCGAATTGAGTTGGATGGACTTTGAGCGCCATCATCACATACAGCTGCGACATTTTCGGTCGATCGACCTGGTCGAAGGCGTGTTGTTGTCTTTACATCACTAACAGACCCAGTTTTGGCAAATTTATCCATTAATCTCTTTACAGTTGACTCTTTTGGATTATTATTGTGAGCCCAAATTGATCGCAATTTGGGAACTGTAGCCGCAAAACTTTCACCATTTTGGTAAAACAATTTCACAATAAGAATGCGTTGTTCATTCGTGTAGCGCTCCATTTTTACTAACCTCGTACCTTCTACTAGCAAACAATAACAATTGTTCAAATGTCAAACAATGACACTTCGAATGGCGCCAAATTTAAATCTTGTTGGGACACCATTTAGTATGAAAAGTTTTTAGAAAGCGTAATTTCACGTATTGGCGACGTTAATCGGCCACCAAGATCATGCGACTCGACGCCGTTAGACTTATTCTGTGGGGCTACGTTAAAGAACATGTTTACATGGGTAAAAAGTGTGAAAAAGTGGTCGAAAACCACGTACCCCAAAAAGATCCACTGTTGCAACTACGTATCTCAAAAGGATCCACGGCTGCAACCAATCCAGAGGTAATAATTTGAATGACATAATATTTCGTATATAATGAAAAGGACCAGGCATTATAATGAAATAAAAGTTTTGTCGAAATGATAGCGTGTTAAGTGTGCTTTATTTAACTTTACTTTTAGAATTGAGAAAATGGATAACCCTGTATAAATGCATACATATGCTTGTGTGCACACACATACGCTGCTACAACTATTAGTTAGCTTTCTTTCTTTTACAAATATGTATTTTGCATTTTTTTTTTTTGTAATTGCAGCAATAGCTGTCGCCGCCGTCATCGTCATCGTCATCCGTCGGTCGTTATAAAACATAATGTTGACCTTAAAGTTGGAAAACGCTTTGGTGTTCCTTATCTCTTGCATTGTTTCTACGTATGTATAATGGAGGAAAATAAAAATGCTATAGTTGTAGTTGATACCTGGTCCCATTTAGCTCTGAAACAGTTGTAGTTGATACGAGTATTTTTAGCAATAAAATGAGAAAAATACGTGCGCGACATTACCTGAAACGCTTGACAAACTATTTGCGACATTCTATTGGAAGCTTACAAATCCATTGGACGTGTCTAGTGGTGGAGTGAGCGTGGGATAAAGGGAAAGTCATATGAGTATAGAATTACACGAAGCGGCGCACTTAGTTGTAATGAGACATTTTCCAAGGTGAATTTGAATCCCAATTGTATTTGTACTGTGTACTGACAATTGCATATTCGTTTGGTCGTTGATTACATTGACGTTCGAGTCAGTTGAAGGTGTTGTTGAGACATAAAGCATAAAAATATGCGACGATGTGACATATTTTTATACTTGTACTTTGTATTTTTAGTGCCACTAAATACGAAAATTGTACAACATTCCCAAGTTTACTTGTTGGGCTGTAACAATTTTTTTTTTTTTTTTTTGCATTTGAGCCCAAGTGTTTAAAATATTAAAATATTATATTCAATATACTCGTATAACAGTTTATCTCTAAAGCCATCCATTTTAAAACTTTTGTTGTTGAGTTAGAAGGACAGAACATTTCTTACTTATCTCGAGCAGACAAAACCAAGACTAAGCTATTTAATTGTGCTGCGCCAAAGCGAATACCCAAGAAAACTAGAAATTTTGTTTGTTAGAATAAAGAAAAACAAGCTTATCGATTATCTTTCTGAATACAACGAAAAATGTCCCGGTATTGTTAACTTTAAATTTTCCTGCCAAATGAACATATAAAGGGTGGCGCATAAGTAACCTTAACGGCGACTATATTGAATTCGTTCTTATGCATCATTTGGTTTTAACTCGTGAACCAATTGCATCTTATATGGGAAAAGATGTAAAATATGTAAAATTCTTTGCAAAGACCGCCTAGACATCTCTAACTGCTGAGAACGTCGTCTGTTAGAAGTTTTGGGGTTTTCCTCAATACTTGCTTGCACTCGAGCAATGGTCACTTTATTTCGAACTGCACGAGGTCTTGCAGCACGCGGAAGATTACAGACAGCCTCCCCTTTTTGCCCAAAACGCTAAACCAATCGGTAAATTGTTGGAGAGCTAAGAGCATTTCGAACATGAAAGAAACTTCGATATGATCCAAATAATCGAATGCTGACTTTCAAAGTAAAATTGAACAACTTTGGTTCTTTGTTCTATGCTGAGCCTTTCCATCATAAATCTCTAAAGTATTATTTAGTTAATTCTGTAAAGGGACTAAAAAAAAATTAAACAAAAAAAGTATTCACTGATTAAATCTTAACGTTATTTATACGCCACCCTATATTTTAGGATGTGACCTGAACAAAGAATAACACCCAGCTTGATGGCTATGTCAAACGCCGATATAAGTTGATTAGCTGTCTAATCTAATTAATTTCATCCTACCCCATTAAAAACTGCAGCTAGGCGAAGCGAACAAAATTAACATGGGGAAATCCAAATATCACCGAATCGCACGTTTTTCAATTTGTTCCGTCTTCCATGCAATCGAGGCATATCTGTGGAGTTCAATCAAATGGTAAATGCGCCACTTATCTATAGAGCTTAACACTGGTCCCATCGAAATGTATGTTAATTTGTATAAAGTTTATTTTCTAAAAAGCTACTAAGTAAACATGGATCAATATTTCGTCTTATTTTATTATTTTATAATCATGGCAGTCGTTCCCATTAATTAAGTTGTGCAATTTCAATAATGCAGATTCCTTAGCTAGTGTGGCAGAAAGCCATCCTTCCTGTCAACTCTTCCCATGGGTAGATTGACCAATATTGATTTTAATGCCCCAACACGTTTATTTATGTATAACCGCCCAACGGAATATCAGTTCCGTGAATCGCCATACGAATCAATATTATTACCGAATGTAATGAAGGCCAATTTTTCGATGGAATGCACTGCATGTGTCGCTAGCATGCTAGAAGTAAGGGTACTGCAATTTTTTTCTTAATCGCAGTTTTTTGAAAAATCGAATAAAACACTCAAATTTGCATCATATATTAAAATTTTTTATTGGAATCGATTAATTGGTCTTTGCCATTTAATTTTTAAAGATAATTTCATGTAAATGTTGTCCGCGGCTCCGTCTCAAAATGTCCATTCGGAAGGTCCAATTTTTCGTCACTTTTACGAGCATTTCGGTCTGTATTCCACGTATAACGTGTATTATGTTATCCTATAGACTAACGACTTGACATTACACCACAAGAAATAATCAAGAGGCGTTAAATCGCAAGATCTTGGGGGCCAACTCACAAGGCCAAGTCAAGAGATAAGCTGCTCACCAATTTCATCCCTCAACATATCCATTGTTTCACGAACAGTGTGGCATGTTGCACTGTGCTGATGAAACCACATGTCAAACAAGTTCAACTCAGCAAATTAGAGCAAAAAAAATCCTTGTGGTTAAGTAACACTTGTCCAACCGCTGAGAACGATGTCATTAACACTGGTCGCTACGACTGCAATATTTGCTTCGCTACGCACTCTACGAATGCGAGTCGATGGTTTTATGTCCAACAAAGTAAATTTGGTGCGAAATTTGGAGATAACAGCACGAATTGTTGATTTAGCAGGCCGGTTATGACGACCATAAAATGGGCGTATCAAACGAAGTATATTTGTCACAAAGTACGAATTTTGATAAAAAATTTTAACGATTTGCAATCGTTGCTCGTTTGTTAGTCTTACCATGATGAAATGGCAGAGTATACTGTACACTTTTCACTTTGACAGATGACGTTTGGACGCCATTACTAACCAGTGCAGCCAACCTGAAAAACTTAAATCTTAAAAAATCACCCAATACATGTGCCCGATTAACGACCCAAAACGCCGAATTGTTTTTCCAGCATAATTTTAGATTTCATCCAGGAAATAACTGGACAAAATAACTTGTTTACAGTGCTTTTGTGGCTCTTCCTGCTTATCGACAGCCATGGTGTATTTTTCCATACCAATAATGATGCCCTTTCCAGTCATGCATACGAGGGCGGTCCCAATTAGCGTATAACTTGGTACTGAGTTTCGATATATTTCAAATTTACATGATTTTATAAATGTTTAGCTTGAGTAAAATGCTTGAATTTTTTTAAAGGAATTTTCTATGTCAACATCCAACATCTGACAGGGGAAGCATTTACATAATATATAATAATATAATATAATGTTCTTTTATATAATGTTCTTTACGGGTATTGTTGGAAAATATTTTGGTTCAATAAAATAAAAGAAGTTATTCTAAAAGTTCGGCCGAATCAAACCTTACACGCACTTTATCATGAATTATAGTCAACATTATCATCGCTAATATACCGGTCTATCGTAAGATAAGTGAACAAGGCTAAAATATGTCTTTCTTATATTTGATACACAGAGTTAGCTAGTTTTTCTGAATTAATACCCACCGAAATATATCTTTATAGTTTTAAGAGCCAAGCCTATAGTTAGAGCGGTGCCATTAACAGGTGTACGGACTAATTCCTTCCCATATCTATTAATTTTCACTGTTTATACTTTACTTTATACTTACATTTAAATTTAATGAATTAATTTTTAAATTAACTAATTATTGAAAACATGAAATTTAAATATTGTAAAAGTTAACGCTGTTATAAAAACTAATCTAATGTATAAACTAATTGTCAATAAATAACCCAATGATTATTGTGATTATCGAAAGCTGAAGAAAATATGAAAAAAAAAAAAAATAGAAAATACAATATTACCAGCAAAGTTGCTGATTCAAAATTAGCCATATTTATTGCACAACTCGCACAGTGAGCATTTCAATCCCTGGAAATAAATATATTGAATTAACTCTAATTTATTTGAATTTGTTCTCTCTCTCCCTCTTTTTATATATATAACATTTTAAGTTAAATTGTATAATTTCTCAACTCTAAGAAATGGTTTTGATATTCTCTTACGGTTAAACGTTTATAGATAATTGATGCATTTTTGTTGATTTATAGTTTTTGTAGTTAAAAAAATCTAATTTCTAATTTTGCCTGACTTTTGCAAAATTATTGTATTGCGAATTTTACCTCATACAGAGTTTTTTAAAAAGATTTGAAAATTTTAAACCGTGCTTTCATATCTTATCGAAATTTAGGCCTATGGTTTTCAAAATAATATAAAATGTGAAAACTTTGCAATAGTCATGCAATAGAAAACATCAGATACTATGAAACAATTAAATCAAATATTAAAAAGTAGCTCAAATTTCGGAGTAAGCTTTGTAATTGTTTCAATATTTTTTTTTTGTTTTGAACAAAAGCCATCGCATTAAAATTTCATAAATCAATTTATGCATAATTTATAAGCGTTTTAAGCTTATGAAATGAAATATTTCCACAACATCACCACAACAATGTCGTCCCATAACTAATTGACATCGTTGCCACTCTTACAAAATATTTATATAAAGCGTGAAAAATCGGCTTAGTTTAGATTTTATTTTAAAATATTCAATACCACTCAATTAACAAGCAAACATTTCAATATCAATAATTTCCGCTTTCAATTTCATTTCGTTTGGTTTATACCGTCAGTTGCTAAGTATAGACCAAATAGATGATGATGACCAGAGCGCTGAGACTGATGCAGTTTATTGATTGTTGCTCGAAGCAACCAGCTGTACAACTACAGCGACAGCAACGACAGCAACAACAATATACATATTTTAGTTAAATTCATTTATTAATTATGCAGATGACAGCCCACAAACCAAGCGCAAATGATGATGACAAATGTTTGAAACAATTTTTAAATATTTTTCCACATCTGTATCAATGATTATAAATAAATATGACACACATTAGTATTTGTAACAATCAGTAGAGGGCGAGGGGTGTTTTGATTAAATTAAGTTGAATCATAAATTTAGAATTTGAAATTAAATCAACAGCCAAACATGTGATTGCATAAAATACGATAATATAAACTAAATCAACTGCATTTAGTTTGCGGCTTTGTCTCTTTCCTTATTATAATCATACAATAAAATATTTACAGTGTTTAATTAATTTGTTATCATGACAAACAGCAATGGTTGTTATCGTTTTTGTTTTTTTTTTCTTGTTTTACCGAATGCCAAAAATTTAAATGCATTCAATAAATTTTAAACATTTCAATTTACAAAAGTAAAAACCGCCCTATAAACCTCTTCACTTATAGAACCGAAATGGCAAAACAGACAGACAGACAGACAAACTTTGATATGTCATCGTTTAAATTAAGGTTTATTGGCCGTGCACCAATCGATTACTGAATGTTGCACAATAAGTATGAATTTTTAAATTTCACATTTGAATCAATACAAAAACTACAATTGAACCATAATTGGGCATTGCAGTTGGTCAAGTTTAATTGATTTTTTTTTTCTTTTTGCATATAAATAAAAATTACCTCCGTCCATCCTTATACGGCGGTCATTGAATTACTATAAATAATATGCGCATGGAATTGTAATACATTTTGTAGAATTTTAAGAAGCTTTTAATAGTTTGATTGTTGTTTGACTTTATGATGGATATGTGATTATGACGATTTGTTGCTGGTCAGTAAGTCAGTCGTATGGAAAAGTTAGGAATTCACATCGATGCTGTGCGGGAACTGATTAGCAAAATCGAGACATGACTTTTTGTGAAATTGAGACATGCTTAGCTGATAGTTCTACTTGCATATGTTTTAATAAGCTCAAAACTTTGGCCATCAACAAAAATTTTTTTGGCATTTGATACCACATAGTATGACAATCGCCAAAAAAAAAAGTTCATATCGTTTCGTATCCAAAGAAATGTTGACAAAATTCGATGAAGATGCTTTCGAATACTTGTATAAGACAGTGAAAGATCTTTCAAAACAAAATATTTCCAACAAAAGTTGTTCATTTATTGTGTTTTAGCACATCTTTGCATAAATTAGATATACGGTCATTGCGTCATAAAGCAAAATATGGTATGGAGTGATTGTCCTTTAAGTCTTTGTAGGAATAAGAAAGAGAAACTTCCATCATCACAACACACATCACAAAGAAGAGAGTTTTGAACAGCCAAAATAGCGAATTAATGGCGTACAGCCTTGATTTGTCACTTAATGACTTCTATTATTCCGGTACATCAATAATAAATTTGGAAGTCGATGATTTTTTTATACCTAAACAAGCGTTTGATGCTTTTAAAATGCAAACTTTCAGAGTTGGAAAAGAGAATTGTGCTTTTCACAACTTAAGTCGTATTACTGCAAAGAAAAGACTCATATATAGGTATACAAACGATAAACCGTATATAGCTCTTGTTGCGACTTCGTAAACGCATTACATTAGAAATCCGATTTCAAATGGGATAAGAGAAATGTCTGGAACTAAGGTTTGAAGACAACAGCCAGTGTGAGATTCACGAATCTGGTGTTCAATAGCACTTATGGGGAAGGACCTACATCGGAAAAGAAGCTAAATCGAAGGATTTCCTTGATATATATTAGTAGTTAAATTTTGTGTTAAAGTTAAATTCAGTTGGCGGCTGTAGAAAAACAAGGCGGAATTTCCCGCTAACATTACCCCCGGGACCTACATGGAATGAAGAGTTGCCACCTGGGCATAATATATAAAAGTTTTTATACCGCTAAACGAATAATTCATTTATAATAATAGTAATTCAAATTCAATATTTATAAGCAAAACGGATTACAAAGTTCAATTGATATTTCCATTCATATTTCAATTTTATTTAAATCGTTTATTGAGAGAAGTAAACATTTTTTCATTTTGTTTTCATAAAAATACAAAATACTTTCAACAGCTTTTAATTCTTTTTCAATTTGGCGTCATTCGTAGATAATAAAAATATATCATTCTTTTTTCTTTCCTGATCATATTAAATACCATACCGCCAAGTGAATTCCTTCCGAATGAAAATTTTGTAAATTTCTCAAGAAAAAAACGGCGTCCACACAATCAGTTGTCAGTTTTCAAGATTATTATTCTCAGAAAGTCATAGAAAGTCAACAAAAACAATGGTTTTTAATTAAAAAAAAAAATTTTTTCATTAAAAAAAAAAAAAAAACACAAACAACTTTCGGATTCCCATACCCTAAAGTGGTGCCTTGTAATACATATTCCTCAACGAAGATCATCAGTTTTTTTAGAAATATGCCACGACGGACCTTTATTCAGTACAAAAAAAAAAAAAAAAAAAAAAATAAAAACTTTATAAATTTTATTAAATTTTTAAAAGTTTATATGTTTATACTAAATAATATAGACGCTACCAAAGTGTATAGAAAA
>JAHXMU010000208.1:518220-531333 GCA_019455685.1 Philornis downsi
CATTTCATTTTTCTTCTTCATTTCACACTCGGCGGTTACGTCAACAAACAAAATTGTCGCTTTGAGAACCCAGACGTGATTGTGGAAAATCCATTGCATCCAGGAAAAGTGACTGTTTCATGCGCTTTATGGCCTGAAAGTGTCATTGCGGAGTTTTTTTTTTCGAAAACTACTTCAAAAGGATGCACTTAATATCAAAATCCAAACATTCTAATGAAATAAAAGTTTGCTTGAAATCATAGCTTTATGTGTGATTTATTTAACTTTACTTGAAAATGAAAAATGGATAACCCTATATTTGAAATTTGGTGGAACGATGACGAATCGTCCAATTTGGACAAAGAAATATGGAGGCAAAATATTATTTTATCTAAAACTTTATAGTAAAGTTTAAATAAAAATTAATTAAATTAAATTAATTAATTTTTAAAGCCCATATTGCTGTTATTCCCAAAGAATCGATTGATAATCACTGATAAATATGGTAGAGAATAACGTTTATAATTACTTTTATTATATACTCGTATATTTATAATTGATATTTTCTATTGACCAAAAAACGGTAGACTTTCATGAGATATCCAAGGTTATGTGTCGAAAACTTAATGTTTTTTTTCTTGTAAGAGCAAAGTTTGTTTTTCCCAATAAAAATAAAATTTAAATTAAATATTTATTTTAGAATTTTCAATATTTAATTTAATTTAAATATTTATTATTATTTTTCTTATTATTATAAATTATTATATATTTTAATATTATTTTAAAATTCGATTTAGGAGAAAAACTAAATTTTTTTTTTGGATTGTTTGTAGTGATAACTTTAGCTCGTTCTTTCTTCTCATCCAAAATGTTTGTTTTTATAAGAGTTTGTTTTTCCCAAAAGGAGCCACTAAATTCCAAAACTAAATTTTTATTGGTATAGAAAAGCAATTTATTGTTTTTCGAATTTTGAAACTAAGCAAAATTTTAGACTTTGGTAAAATTTCTGACCTTTAGCTTTCTCATTGTCAAAAAAGCTGTGGAAACTTCATTTCAGTCAAATAATGACGGCATTTAGTATTAGCATTACACTCCACATCCATTCCTGTAACCACACTGTGCCCAATTCTTGCATTTCCGTCCCACTGTGCCCTCCGGAGATATCTTGATGCAAGCATATGTTTGTCATTACGTTTGCGTCTTTACGTTCATACGAATGTGTCGTTTAACTCGATTTGACAAGCTTTTGATAGCTGATAACTGACAACATCTTCTTGTTGTTGAATCCTTGTGCGTCATAACGAGACATTGATGGAAATTGAATTCCAGGTGTTGATAATGTCTGCATTCAGTCATCTTTAGGAACATGAATTCTATTGATTTTTAGGAGGGAACTTTACATTGACGTTGAATTGATGATATCACCCATTTATGATAAATGATTAGAGTAGGATTATTTCCTACGTGCGATAGATGGTTAGAGCAAGATGGTTTCTTACAAAAGCATGTAAAGTTTATCAATATTGAAATGATGGAAAAGTATTTGCCACAAAAATAGAACATTTCCTACGCAATCTATTACAGCCATTCAATTCTAAGTGAGGAAGGTGTTGAGTATTACGAAAGTAATTTAATTTGTTGTTGTCTTTGTCATAAATGCGCACTCGTAACTTAATAATAAGTTAAGTGTAAAAGCATATATTTGCTAGTTGACTTGCTTTCATCGCTTGTTCAGATCTGGATAGTGATGAACAGTAAATATTGGGTATGCTAGGCGAAGAAATAATCCATACCAGCAGAGTTTTCTAACATGAAGGTGTTGTGAGCTTAAAATACGGTCAATCGGTTTGCCACAGAACAGTGCCGGTTTTTTTCAGGAATGCAATTTTTATCATATTCATTTGAAGGAATAAATGTTTATATAAGATGTAGTAAAAATAAATCCATAATTTTTGCATGATATTGAAGGATGATCCGATTTAGGTCAGATAAAAAAGAAGTAAATAAATAAAAATAAATAATGGTATCTTCTTGTTTTGATAACTTGTTGCCATTTGAAGGTAATCTCATTATGCCTCCCTGATAGAAACCCTTATCGCTGTTGGCTGGGGCCAATTTTCGCAAGCTTCTTTTGAGGTAAAATTTTCACCATCAAAATCACTTCGCATTGACAGGAACAGAAGGTAATTACTTGACGTCAGGTCTGGATTATAAGATGGATACATAAAAATCTCTCAACTAAGCTTCAGGAGCATCTGACATAGTCGTATATACTCGTATATATATATATATATATATACCCATACATATTGTGTACATGATGTATTAAGCCCGAAATATTATGTGTGGAACTATGAAAATTTAATTTGTTCCAGTTGTTAGTTCCGAGAACCAGCGCAAGTGGGGAAATCATGCCAGTTACGAAAGCAATCGAAGATATTGATTAATCGTCACCAAGCCAAAATGAGATCACAGTATTAAAATTTAGCTTAAGAACAAGAAATCTATAGGTGACGACTATCTGCTGGCAGAACTATTTAAAACCATTGGGAATAAGCTCAGATTATGGATGAGTCTTTTATTTATCATATTTAAGATCCTACCGAGCACGTTGGTGGAACTCTAAAGGCTGTTCTATTTGAGATAATTAGAATGGCTGTGGAACTGGTCGATAACTGGCCGCACACATGATCCCATTTTTGTCGACTGTAAAGTTGGCTTTGACAACTCGAAATTTGCAAAATTTATTTGAAGCCATGGTTGGTGTTCCTGCGTAGCTGGTAATCTTTGGAGGATGAAACTCATTGAAACAGTATGGAGAAAGCCGTTAAAACTCATACAATCTTTAATAAAAACAGCTTTTTACTCCCATGTACTTATCGTTGCAGGCTGCTCAATCGTTGAGAAGGTACCAGCAAAAAAGGAATTGGTACGACAAAGAAGGACAAAATCAAGTTCCTTGTTTTGAAGAGCAAAGAGAGTAGACTTCGTTGACACCATCTTAAACTAACGAATGAGATTTTGTGTACTTTTCAGGAGAACAAAAAAAACTGCAACACGGGTGCAAATTTGTTGAAATGCAATTGCTGATTCGAGCCATTCCGCTTTCCTTAGCGTTTCGACACAATGCCACAAGAAGCGCCTTATAGAGTAGAACTTGAAACTAACGAATATGAAAAATGACATTTTTCACATTCGTTAGCTTAAGATGGTGTCGACGACTTCTTGGGTTCATTTGGAGTAGCAGATTATCCACCTCAATATTATCTAATCTCAGCCTGGAAATTTGGAATATTGTTTATACGCAGATGTTACTGTGGACTATACTCTATTCAGTACAAAAAAACAAAACCTGAGTTATGAGAATTTCATATGGTACTAGTAGACCAAATAATATAAACACTACCAAAATGTATAGAAAACAGTCCAAAAAGGTTACAGAATTGAAAAAATATTCTGGTGTTGACGTTGCGTATAAGAACGAGAAATACAATGCAGCAATTAGTATCCAAAAATATGGGTTATCTATTTAGTGGTTTGAAAACCACTACACAGATGACTGAATGCAGACATTATCAACACCTGGAATTCAATTTCCATCAATGTCTCGTTATGACGCACAATGATTCAACAACAAGAAGATGTTGTCAGTTATCAACTACGCTGACAGTCTTGCCAGCTGTTAAATAACTGTCATTTGAAGTGTTATTTATTTAGTGAAAGCTTCACCATTTACGGATATGGCTCGTTTAACAGCCAAAAAATGCGTAAGAATAGTTAAAACTTACTGCAAAGGTGGAGATGCAGACGAGGGCTTTCAATCGAACACCATTTTCTTCAGCGATGAAGCTCATTTCTCACTCGGTGGTTACGTCAACGTCAAAGCAAAATTGTCGCATATAGAGCTCCGAGAACCCAGAAGAGATTGTGGAAAACCATTGCATTTGAGAAAAGTGAGTGATTGGTACGCATTGTGTCATGGTCATTGAGCCATTTTTTTGATCCAAGCAATATAATGAAATAAAAATTTCCTTGAAATCATAGCTTTATATGTATTTTATTTAACTTTGAAACATGAAACATGAATAACCCTATATTTGAAATTTGGAATATTGTTTATACACAGATGTTGGTGTGGACTAAACGGACGATTTAATGACAAAGCACTTTCTTGTCGAACAAAGATTCAACTGCACCAGACATTATTTAAATATATAAATAACTATTTTGGTGTCCGTTGCAGCATCCTGGGTAGTGGCAGAAGCACACGATTATGTGCACATGGATAATAGATCGGTACACAGCTTAAGATATTACAATTTGTAAGTGCTACAAGTGGGATATATTGGTGCCATAGGAAAGCTACTTTTTGTTGATAGGTAGCACTATTTGCATAGAATCCTTGTACCATCTTCCAATTTGTTTTTATTTCTTTAATATTTTTAATTTAAGAGACAACTTTTGAGATGTGTTATAGCACAATGAGATTAAACATTTGTATATTTGTGGAAAGTTGCATTATCGAAAAAATCGTAATCATATAAAATCTTAATGCCAAAAGACCCTGAACATTTTCATTATTAAAATCTGCATAACATGAAAAAGTTAAGCGGAATCGTAAGCGGTAAACTTGCTTCAGTGTTGGACTTCATCGTATTTATTTTTAAAGCCTTTTGGATAATTATGTATTAACTACAATATGCAACAGTTCATACATTAGATTTAAACTACTCAAAATATTAATTTGAAAAAAAGTAATAAAAATTGAATCTGTTCTATATATCTATATATATAAAAATCAATTGCTGTGCGTTAGTCTCGCTAAAGCTCGAGAACGGCTCATTTTGTTCTTAAATTATTGGTAGAGTATTCCGGAAGGTTTAAAAGGTTTTATTTGAAGTGATAGATGGCGTTGAAGATGAGATTTTTGCAATTAACTTTAAATGCTGATGGCAATATGAATAATGTGGGAAGAATGACAATTTTGCCGGCTACAACGGCAAACAGCGTTTTGAAGGCAAAACAACGTTCCGGGTCAGCTAGTAGGTATATAAAAATCAATTACTGTGCGTTGTCTCGCTAAAGCTCGGGAACGGTTGAACCGATTTGGCTCATTTTGGTCTTAAATTATTGTTAGAGTATTCCGAAATGTTTAAAAGGTTTTATTTGAAGTGATAGATGGCGTTGGAGATGAGATTTTTGCAATTAATTTTTTTTACCACATTAACATTAAATCAAATAATGGTAGGGTAACTACTAATACAAAAGGCATTTTGAAGGCGAAACAACGTTTCCCGGGTCAGCTAGTTAAATTTATAAAAATATAATATGATTTTAAAGATGATATGATTACACTAACCAACAAGGTTTTGGACTGGAGCAACCAAATATCTTTCCTAGGGCAATTTTATAGGCTAAATTTGAATCTGTAATTGGTTTTTCACTATCACGTCAGGTTTTCGAGATATAAAAAAAATGTTTTCATTCGTTTCATCATTAGTTAATTAAAAACTCAATGCATTTTCAAAAGTGAATGGCGTTATTTGAACGTCGTTTGTATTTTGTTGTTTCGGTTTCATGTATTAGAGTTCAGCATTAGTCTCTCAGCATGCTTTTGTTCCAAAATCCTTGATAATCTCTTTCAATTTTTATTAAATCTTGGTGAGCGCGCTCTCCTTGTTCATCGCTCACCGCATCTAAGTTTTGTGGAAAAAAATCTAAATGGGAATGAAGAAAATGCATTTTAAATGCCATTCGTTCACCTAATTCGTGAGAATTTTTCAATAATTCAGCAATAATTTGTAGTTTTCACTCTTATTGTTTCCAAGAAAACTGTTCACGATGCTCTTGAAAGATTTCCAGGCTCCATATTCTTTCCCCCATAAACATTGTGAAAAATTGTCATCATCCAATAACTTCCTGATGTGAGGGCCAAGAAATATGCTTTTTTTGATTTTAGCATATGAAATTTTAGGAAAAACCGCTAACAAATTTTTTTAATGCTGCACCATCTTTGTCCAGAGCCCTGACAAAATTCTTAGAAGGGCCCAATTTTATGTGTAGCAGCGTAAGAAGAACGTCATTTTGATCAATTCATGGTTTATTTGAAACGTTTTGTTTTCCTGGTGAATACTCGGTTCTTTTTGGGCAATCTGTTGTGACGTAATGATAACATGTAGCCCGACTATCCCATGGACAAAGGAAACAACAATATTTTGTGAAACCTCCTTGTCCAGTCAACCTCCAGTCAACAAACCAATGGCCTGAAACAGTTTAATTTACAATTATTTACGAAGATCTATACTATATACACAAAGGAATTTAAATCACACACCTTAAGGTCAGCACAGATTTCCCTTTTATTATCGTTGGGTTTGAGTAATGACAAAATTTCAATCATTGATTCGTAATTTTCATGCTGTTAGAGCCATTGATGTGGATGATTTTTCATTCCCATTATGCAAAAGAAGATCCTTTAAACTTTACTTGGAGTCATCAATAAATAATCTCCATTCAGTTTTGTCATATGGCTGGTTCATTTTTTTAAATAAGCCATCAGTACAGCATAGAATAGAGTGTTTCTTTTCAAAATATGCAGCCAATTCCAAGCTTCTGTCTCTACAGATTGTTACTTTCGTCCCAACTGCAAGATGTTTCCACTGCTGCAGGCGTGAAGCTGGTAATTCTGCGTCTTGCTTTGTTAAATGTAAATCCAGAATTAGATTATTTAGCTCAGCTTGAGTCACCAAATGGCGTTCATCATCAGCCTGATACAAACTACCACTGCTGGTGGAAGATGTTTCGGACTCACTGCCCGTGACTCTTAATGGATCTTTTGGTGGACGTTGAACTGGTTTTGAAACCGATAGGACATTCGCGTAAGTAATATTTTTTTGATTTTTCATATTGAATCCAGCAACTTTTGTTAAACAGAAATAACAATCGGTTTGGTGATTCTTTTGACTCTCTCCAAAGTACTGGAATTGAAAAATCGAAATAGATCTTCTTGCCATTTGACTACTTGTATAAAACAGTTCTGCAACCATTTCAAAACAAGTTCAAGTCTCTGACAGCAAATCCAAAATAATGTAAATTTGCATACTTTTAATGACTCTGACCTTTTTTCTAACCAAATATTCACCACGCACAAAGCAAAAAGAGCTTGAATCAGTAACACACGATCTCTCTGATATGCTTAAACTCTACTATTATGAAGATTTAGAATGAATGTGGGCTTCTGCCAAATTAATAATTGTGAAATTGTAGTGTCAGTATAGACTGTTTTAAAGTGTGGCCATTATGGAATGCGATAAAAAATAAACAAGACGTGATAGCAAAATTTTTATGCCAGATTCGAATTTAGCGCACCCAGATTAGTTAGAAATCATGCTTCGTTTTTGCAGTCAATTCTTTTTTCAAATATGTAGACCAGTGTATTTCTAGTTGTTAGAGACGAAATGACAATCTTAGTTGTAATTATTTGTAATGTCCAAAGTATATCGAATATCCAACATATTCGAAATATTCAACATATTCGAATCGAAAATATGCAGAACAAAAGCAGACCATGCAGAAAAAATACTGAAAACATTTGAAGCATTGAAAGTTTCAAGATATTTAAACAGTTTTGGAAAACAATTTTTAGATTTTGAAAATCATTCGAAATATTCGCATTTGTTTGCTTTAAGCGAATACAGACTATAATTATTTAATTTCTATACGCAATATTAACAATGGACACATCAAATTACCATAGCGAGCGAATATATACTTTTCGCAACAATTGCTTTATTAACACAATTTGTTTAAAAATAAATATTCAGAAAGCACAAATCTGAAACGACTGCAGACAGCGATGCCGCCTATTTCATGTATACGAGTACATCCATTCAGACGAGTAGTAACAAACAATGTAATAAATGATGTTTTCGTATTCAATATTTTGGCATTGTGGCGCAACATCCCACAACGGATGATGATAAACACTGGCCAACCGTCTAGTCTGTTAGGTCCGTCCGCCATCCGGCTATTTGCGAAACTATGAAAATGTAATAAATGAAAATGCTCGCACGATTATGGGCGTTGGAGGGAAATTGGCCAGTGTTAATTAATGTTTAACAAATTGCCATCATGGCGAATATGTTTTTTTTCCATTTTTTTGTAAAGAGGCCAAAGTGGAAGTGAAGCCTATCGATGCGCCATCGATATTTCTTAACAATGTTGGAAATTTTATAATGAATTTCATTGAATTAAATACTAAAATAACATGAACAATTAGTCATGATTTTTTATACTGCTCACACACTGGCAAGAGAAGCAACCATTTGTTTGGACAATTGATTTTCTTTCAACATTTTTTCGTCTTCCCTAAGACGATGTGGCCTTAGAAAATGTCACTTTTGACTTAAGTTATTGTAGAAATTTATGCCAAAAAGTTCTATGATTTATGCTCGTTGTGCATGAACGTTCACCACAATACTTAAAGATCATTAATAATGGGCTTTTATCTTATACGATTTATGTGATTCCATTAAATCCAGTAACGTCAGTAGTCAGTCGAGCACATTTATTTATCTTTTTCTCTCTATATATATGATTTTATTGTATTTAATTTTATTTAACCCGATCTCAACATTGAAATATTCAACGGACAAATGAGTACAAACCCAAAAGTTTTATGATCGTATTCCTTTTGCGTTGCCTTCGCCTCTGGCTGGCATCTGCCAAACAGATGGGCGCAAGAGAATTCTCGTACATTTAATTCCGACAAAAATGGACTTTGAATGAGTAATCATAATCATAGGTCTATTGCCAAATTAGCTGTTTGTGATTTAAAAACGGAAAAGAAAAAAAAATGTTCAAAATTTCAAACTCTTAAATGACGTCATGTGCGTATTATGCGAAGATCACATACAAACGCAAAAGTGTGTCAAATTTAAGTAAACGAACACAAATCTTAGCATTCAACATATGTACAATATTTCACGACAACAATAACAAACATAAAAATAAAATATAAACAATAAATTTTAGTATAAACAGCAAAACATCTCTGAGAATGATTCATATTTTTAAGTGCACTTGGCGCAAAATTCTGAAAATCTGCATTGGATACAACGACCAGGGTGGTGTGAAAAATACATGGTATTGACAAAAGGAAAACAAACATTTGCAGGCTCAAAATGTCGTTTTTTGTTTTCTTTTTAGTTTGTCATATCCTCGCGCTTATTCTACGGTGTGAGGACATACACAATTTTCCTCCGTCCCACAAACGGGAAGCAGACATTTCATTTGATTTCCCTCTTAAAGTGTTTATTAGTGTCGTCATGTTTTGTCTTTTTATACGTTTATATAGTTTACACAGCAAATTTATTAAAATTTAAATTACTACGAAGTTTGAGCTCTGAAATATAGAGTGTTTTTTAATCGTAGTTGTTTTTTTTTGTTAAATTGGATAAAACACTCCAAATTTGCGTCATATATTAAAATTTGTATTGGAATCGATAAATTGGTCTTTGCCATTTTTAAAGATAATTTCATGTAAATGTTGTCCGAAGCGTCCGTCTCAAAATGTCCTTTCAAAAGGTAAAATTTTTCGTCGATTTTTGGAGCATTTCGGCCTGTATTCCATGAATAATGCGTGTTGTGTTATCCTGTAAGGCTTCAATAGTGTTCGGCTTGTCCACATAGACTAACGACTTGACATAACCCCACAAGAAATAATCAAGAGGCGTTAAATCGCAAGATCTTTGGGGGCCAACTCACAGGACCAAAACGAGAGATAAGCTGCTCACGAAATTCATCCCTCAACATATCCATTGTTTCACGAGCAGTGTGGCATGTTGCAATGTCCTGATGAAACCACATGTCAACCAAGTTCAACTCAGCCAATTGGGGCAAAAAAAAAATAATAATTCCTTGTGGTTGAGTAACATATGCCCAATCGCATATGAACGTCATTAACACTGGTCGCTACGGCTGCAATATTTTGTTCGGTACGCACTAAACGCATGCGAGTCGATGGTTTTATATCTAACAAAGTAAATTTGTTGCAAAATTTGGAGATAACATCACGAATTATTGATTCAACAGGTCGATTATGACGACCATAAAATGGTCGTATCAAACGATGCACATTTGTCACAGAGCACGAATTTTGATAATAAATTTCAACGATTTGCAATCGTTGCTCGTTTGTTAGTCTCTCCATGATGAAATGACAGAGTATACTGTACACTTTTCACTTTGACAGATGACGTTTGGACACCATTACCAACCAGTGTTGTCAACCTGAAAAACTTAAATCTTAAAAAATCACCCTATATTAATATATTTTGAGCGATTCGAAATTCTAAAACTGTATTCACAAACGTCTTCCGTTTAACTTACACACAGTGGTGTTCCTCAGGGTTCGGTATTTGATACAATACTTTTTATTTTGTATTAAGTGCGCAACTAAGTTCCCGCTTTTTGCCAATAGATGGCGCCAGCTGTAATTGCTAGTCGATTCTTCCATAACCTAAACGTCATGAGTAAAACTTAGGCATATGGTAAACATAACGCCTCGACACAATAGTGATTTTCTTTACACGTCATCGTCTTTTGGTTGTGCGAATATTTATGATTTTGTGCCAAATAATTGCCGTATGCGGGAAGTATTGATTTTCTTCTTTCAATCGAAAAAAACGGCGGCTGAAGCTCATCAAAAGCTTCAAAGCGTTTACGGTGAAACAACGTTTAAGTGAAACAACGTATCGAGGTTGGTTCCGCCGCTTTAAAGAAGGTGATTTTGATGTTGATGACCGTTTGCGTGAAAGAAGACGAAAAACCTTCGAAGACACAGAATTGATGGTATTGCTTGATGAGGATCCGTGTCAGCAGGTAGTGCCTGCTTCAGTATTAGGAGATACTTGCCAAGCCATTTCGAAGCGATTTCATGCGTTGGAAATGATTCAAAAGCAAGGAATTTGGGTTCCTTATGAGTTGAAGCCAAAGGCGTTAAGCGTCGTTTTTTTCGCCTGTGAATAACTGCTTCAGCAACACGAAAGGAAGGGGTTTCTTCATCGTATTGTAACGAGTGATGAAAAATGGATTCATTACAACAATCCAAAGAAAAGAAAGTCATGATGGCTGCCCGGTCATGCTTCTACGTTGTCGCCTCGGCCGAATATTTACGTTGCTTTGTATTTGGTGGAACCAGGTCAGTGTTATTTATTGCGAGCTGTTGAAATCAAGCGAAACCATCACTAGGGATCGGTACCGACTGCAATTAATGTGATTGAACCGAGCTTTGCGTAAGGGTGCCTACAATATGCGGAGAGGCACAAAAAAGTGATTCTTCAGCATGACAACGTAGCCAGTCCCGTTAAAACCTACCTGGGAATGCTGAAATGGGAAGTCTTACCCCATTCGCCATATTTTCTAGATATTGCGCCGTCCGATTATCACTTGTTCCGTTCGATGGCACGCGGTCTGGCTGACCAGCAGTTCCACTCACGTGATGACATCAAGGAATGGCTATATTTGTAGATAGCCTCAAAAGAAGAACAGTTTTACCGTGGCGGAATTCGAGCTTTTCCAGAAAGATGAGAAAAAGTAGCAGCTAACGATGGGTAATAATTTTAAAAAATCATTTGTAAACATGTTTTCATAATAAAGTTGCATTTTTATAAAAAAAAAACCGGGGAGAACTTCGTTTCGCTCCAATATTTAGACCTATTATTGTATTGAGAAACTTATTTATGTAGTTTGTTATCCTGAGATAATCAGAAAATCAAATGTACGTTAACAGCTGTTTTCATATGATAGATTTCAAGGATGTTGTCTTTGCATCTAGAGCTACGTGTATAAGGGAGAGTTTGGTTTTAAACAATTGTTATTTCTCGAATATTTTGAATGTTTCAAATGAAATTTTCGGGTATTTCTTGTCGTCCGGTATTCGGTTTAATAGTTACTATTCCTTATGCGATTGCTTGGAGTACATTTTATACGGCATTGAATATCAATTTGTTGTTTTGTTTTTCTGATAGTTTGGTAAATGATGCTTTTAGTACTCATTGCAATATTGCATAGCAAACCTTTGAGCAATCCCCATTTCTGAAATGTTTAATTTTTTTGTGTGCTGCAGTTATTGCAATTGATAATCGATAAATGGATACATTTTTGTTGTTTGACATAAAAGCCTTACGGAGATTGGCTTTACAATAGCCAGTAAATTCATATTCAGTTACCTTCCCGCGGAGACCAAGTTGGCAGGTTGAAATGTGTCAATTACTCCATCCTCCACGTATGCCCACATAATCACTAGCTTTCTATCTGCTGCCACTTCAAATTACATATAAATTGTTGATTTGATATGAATTATGAATGTGACAATTACAGGCAATTAATTGGCGAAATGGTAACACAAATGTAGGCGAGTTTCAATGTGATTGCTGCATGTGTGTGAGTATGCCGCGGAAAGCATACAATTACTTGCAGGAAGAAAGGAAACGGAAACTGGCCCACATACACTCACAAATTGTGTCATACAATGGCATGTGTGTAGGGGAATGTGGGCGTTAGCGTTCCTCCGTTTAATTATATATGACAAAAACAATCTTTCTCTTCTTTTTTTGTACAAATTTCCTTTCAGAGAAATTTTCAAATATATGAAAACATTACAAATAGTTTACAAATTAATTTCGAAATATTTAAGGCGACTCGTGAATTAGAAAAGATTTTTGGATAATAAAAATCTGCAAGAAAATTTGCTGACTTTTTGGCCACAATTTAATAGCTTATTCGTTTAATATTAAATTGCACAAGGAATACGTTCTTGCTAAGAAAAAGGCATTAAACCAGCTGTAAACGCTTTTTGAGACAACCCCAATTATAAATCGAAAATTGTATGTAGTGAAGCCTTATTTGAGCAACGCAACAGGGACTCGAATGCTGTTTCGAAAGAGGCTTTAACAGCAGTTATTAAATTCTTCAATGCTTTGAAAAGTCTTCAAAAATTGGAATAGAAATATTTTTATTAGCACTTTGTCTTGTAGTCCTTTGTCTTCAGATATATTACAAAAACTCTTTCTGAAAATTCTTCCAAAAATTGGAATAGAAATATTTTTATTAGCACTTTATCTTGTAGTCCTT
>JAHXMU010000208.1:531343-547087 GCA_019455685.1 Philornis downsi
AAATTGGAATAGAAATATTTTTATTAGCACTTTATCTTGTAGTCCTTTGTCTTAAGATATACAGGGTTGCCCATATTCGACGGACCCATGTTTTTTAAAAAAAAATCAAAGAAAAAAAATAAAAATTTGGCGGTTGGCAATCTTATTCATTTAATTTGTTCCAAGTAGATTTGTTTACATCAATTTTTGAATATGATATCTCTCAAATGGCCGCCTCTGGCGTTGATGGCGTATTGTGCCCTTTTTGCAGCATTTTCCATCGTTTTCGCCAACATTTCGGCCGGAATAGCGGCTATTTCTTCACGAATGTCCTTGAGCTCTTCTACGGCCCTTGGCTTGTTAACGTAAACCTTTGACTTCAAATGTCCCCACAAGAAGAAGTCAGCGGACGTCAAATCGGGCGAACGCGGTGGCCAGTCCAAATCACCACTTTTCGACATCAAACGGCCCGGAAACAAATTCTTCAGAAAATCGATTGTTATGCGACTTGTGTGCGGTGGAGCGCCGTCTTGTTGAAACCAGAACTGCCTCATATGCTTTCGACGAATAATTGGCATCACAAAATTGGTCATCATGTCGCGATAACGCTCCTGGTTGATGGTAACAGCATGGCCATTTTCGTTTTGGAAGAAAAACGGCCCAATGACCGTTTTCGCACTAACGCCGCACCAAACTGTGACTTTTTCGTCATGAAGAGGCAATTCTTGAATCTCCTGAGGATTTTCAGTGGCGTAAATACGGCAATTTTGCTTATTTACGGTCCCATTCAATGTGAAATGGGCTTCATCGGACATGATAATTTTGTTCCAAAATTGCTCGTCATCATCGGCCATTTCGATGACTCGTTGGGCCCATTCCAATCGACGAGGCTTGTCCGCAGGCAACAATCTTTGCATCAATTGAATTTTGTACGGGAACAAATGCAAATCAACGCGAATAATCCGTTGTAAAGTGGACCGAGCCATGCCCAACTGCTGAGAACGGCGTTTTTGGGATGTTCTTGGGGACCTCTCAACACTGGCTCGTACGGCAGCGATATTCTCGGCCGATCGCCTTGGTCGACTTTTATTTGGCCTCTTCGGATTAGAAAGAGCCTCACCAGTCGAAAATTTTTCGTATAAACGCTTAATGGTGTTCTTAGAAGGCGCACTTCTCACATTTTTTAATATTTTAAAAGCACGTTGAGTTTTCACAATTGACTTCTTCTGTTGAATGTAAATTTCAACTATTTCAGAGCGCTCGCGTGGCGTGTATTGTTCCATGGTAAAAATCTGCTTGAACTGACGCTTCAAACGTGGTATGCCATTAAGCGATCTGACATCTCTATCAAAAGTTAAGGCGTTGCCAGATGGGTCCGTCGAATATGGGCAACCCGTATTACAATAACTCTGTCTGAAAATTCTTCCAAAAATTGGAATAGAATAAATGCGTAAATAAAAATAAAAACGTAGCCAAAAAATTTAACTGAATTGAAGCAGTCTATTAAAACAATAATTGTGGCGACCCCCATTTCAACCTTTCAGGCCGCAATGAATAATTTTCTGATCAGGTGTCGCATATGCGTGAATGAACATTAAAGTCATTTACGGTCTATCATCTTCAAAACCAATTAGTTATCTAAAATAAAATTGAGTTTTCTATACGAGAATAAACAAAAATAAATTAAATGAAAAAATTTTATTTGCATTTCTTATTGTAACACAATTGGTGCGACACCCTGTACCTAAATGGATCCTTTTTTTGTAATTGTCTTTGCCTAATAACTTGGCTGAACAAGAAACAGAGAATATGTTTTAAATACTCATGCTTTAATTGGCAAAAGTTCTTTGGTTATCCAAGAGCATCACCCAAAAAATAAGATTTTTCATCAACGTTATTTTTTTTTTCTAAACTTTGTTGCTTCATTAACTAAAGCAATCCTCTTACTTATCGACAGAATCAACATAATTCAAGTGACTGCACAAACTAAGAGAGCTGTCGCAGTGGTTATGGGCACAGCAGTTATTAAATTCTTCAATGTTTTGAAAAGTCTTTAAAAATTGGAACAGAAAGATTTTTATTAGCATTTTGTCTTGTAGTTCTTTGTCTTAGGATATATAACAATAACTCTTTCTGAAAATTCTTCCAAAAATTGGAATAGGAAGATTTTTATAAGCATTCTGTCTTGTAGCCCTTTGTTTTCAGATATATTACACTAACTCTTTTGGCTTCAGAAATATGTAGACAGAAGCATATGGCTGTTCCTGTTACATTTTTAAGTAGTCTCCACAAAGTGCTATGGATAAACTAATAGATTTTCATCTTTGAGGTCATTTGTCTTACAACGTTTCCCGCTTCTTTTTATTTAAGATAAAACGCCAAAAAAATACAAGGACATTTCCATTCCAGTGTTTGGTTTCCTTTACCACCAGCACACTTTGGCGTATGTGGAATATTTCATATTTCACGAATATTCCTCCTCGAAGGTCACACATGGCAAATGTATTCGGGTGTGAGTGCTCATATTATGACTGTTTTATGCTTTGAGTAGGCATACATATGTATGCAAATACATAAATGTATTTAGGTGTGTATATTTTATTAGCCAATAAAATAATATTTACATATCCATAAATAAACATCGTAAAAAAGCCAGATATTCGAACGGAAGCCGAGAGAAAGAAAAACTGAAATAAATAAATAAATAAATAGACAGCAAAGCACCACAAGCAGAACAAATCAAAAAATACGAGTGCATATCATCAACTGGCAAAATGGCACAGCTAAAAGGCACACAAGGAAATAACAACACATACAGAATTATGAATAACAATTTTTTAGGGGAATGTCCTTAAGTTAAAATGTTAACATGTTGCTCCATCTCCTCGTAAGCCATAATTCTACATAACCCTAGAGAACTTATGAATTGAACAGAATAAATAGTCATATATCCCTCTACATACACGTATAAAGCGCATACATATGCATGAAAAGACATCAAGAGAGAGAGAGAGAGGTTTGTGTATTGCCAATATCTAGCCTCATCCCATGTTAGGCTAGCACTTTGACGGTTTTCCCATGGCGATCTATAAATATTTATTCAGTAATTGTAATTTGTTCTTCCTTAATGAGTAACATTGAGTACCTGCCTAGTGTGGTTTGTTGCATTTCGATTGTTAATTGTTGTTATATTTTCTAGGTAAAACATCAATAAAAATAAGGGTTAACATATAAAATTTGCCCTTTACGCAACAAAATATTAGAACAACTGAGTAAAGACATACAAAACAAATACACAGAGTTTCCTAAACTGTTGGATAATTCTAAAACTCTTCCATCGTCAAATCAAGTAAATTTAATTTAATGCAATCTCATAAAATTTGAGAGCATTCAATATCATTCATGCAATAGCGGTATAAAAATTATGATTTGTTAAAAGCATTTGATCAAATTTATTATGATATTTTACTTCAGAAACTCAGATTTTATGGTGTGCATGACAAAGAACTTTTGCTCTTAAACAGCTATTTAACGAAGCGGCTGCAATTTGTACAAATTGTTAATGGTAAAAGCACTTTGAACTAGTAAAGCATGGAGTCACCCAAGGAAGTGCATTGGGCCCTCTGTTATTTTCTCTTTATTTAAATGACTTGAACAACATTGATTTGCCAGGTGAAATGTTTGGATACGCTGAAGATATTGCCTTACATAGAACGAGGAAAAAGTCTATTAATAAAGTACTCGTATTTGCGTATTAATAATAAACTTTTCCTTAATCCAAATAAAACAAAATTGATAAGATTTAGGCCACATTGTCGGTTCAACGACAACTTTAGTATATACTTTCCATTCCAGAAGGTTATTCAGTTAAATATTTGGGATTATACAGGGTGGCGCAATAGAACGTGAATATTTAAAAAATAGATTAAAAAATAAATACAAAAGGTATGGTTAAAATAAATCTAAGGCATTGTAGAGTAATAAATGGAGTTTATTTTTTAAAAATAACATCATCTAAATGGTGACCTTCTCTACGACGGCTCTCCTCTAACCGCAAACGAAAATCATTGAAAACTTTCTTCAGTAATACTGGTGTAATGACTGCCATTTCACCACGGATATTCTCCTTGAGCTGAACGATATTTCTTGGATTATTACTGTAGACTTTGTGTTTGAGGTATCCCCACAAAAAAAAGTCAAGAGGCGTCAAATCTGGACTACGTGCGGGCCATGGGATATCACCTCCATTCGAAATCAGTTTGACAGGGAACATCTGCTTCACCACCGCCATGGAGTCATTTGATGTGTGTCAGGTAGCTCCATCTTGTTGGAAGCAAGTTCTGGAATTCACTATTCTTGAACTTTTAATTTCTGGAGCCAAAACTCCGTCCAACATCTCAACATAGCGTTCCGTATTAACCGTGACGTTTTGGCCCCGCGCAGTTTCGAAGAAAAAAGGGCCAAATATTCCTCTGCCAGAGATTGCTGCCCATACTGTCACTTTAGGACTATGCAATAATTTCTGGTGTTTGATTTTGGGATTTTCACTGTTCCAGTAACGACAATTTTGACGGTTTCAGAGAAAAGGATATTGTCAAAATTGGAAAATCGATTAAGCATTTCATTAGCAAATGCGAGCCTTGCATTGAAGTCAGACTCTTTTAATTCTTGTGTTAATTGCAGCTTATATGGATGCAGTTTAAGATCCAATGTTAAAATTCGTTGCAAACTTCGTCGCGATAATTGTAAGACAGACGATCTCTTGCGAGTCGACATTTGTGGATTTTCTCGTACTGACTCCATAACTCTCTCAACATTGTCTTCGGTCCTAGATGTTTTTGGGCGACCATTTGCTTGTGGTTTAAATGTTGAACCGGTCTCTTCAAAACGCTTTACCCACATTTTAATTAAATTAGCACTCAGAGCTTCACTAATTCGCCGTAGTCCATATTCAGCACAATATAGTCGCCTAGTAGCAATATGTATATGAACGAGAGTTCTCGTAAAATGCGCGACGCCCCCCGTCGAAGTGATTCATAGCGACTAAAACTCCATGAGCCCGCCAACCCAACGATGTAGGCGGCTCGCTCGCTCGCGCCTTTTCTACCCCGCAAAAAAAAAAAGATGATGCAATATGCACGTTCTATTGCGCCACCCTGTATTTTCAAAGTAATCTTTCTTGGGCACTGCATATAAAATACTCGTATCTTAAGTCAACAGTGATGCTGTTTACTGTATAAATTTAAAAATAAATTTGATCGAAATACTAAATTTCTAATATTTCAAGCTTTAGTTCAAAGTTATTTTAACTATTTAGCCGTTATGTATGGTTGTAAAAAGAGTTCTGAATTAAAATCACTCCAACGGCAGCGTAATAAAACATTAAAAGTTGTAGCGAACTTGCCAATTTCGTATCGTACGCTTTCTCTGTGTAGAGACGGTTTTGCCAGTATATGATTGTTATATTGTCCATTTCATGAATTTTCTTTATAAATTTGTATATACCAGGGCCGTCGATGCATCATTTCGGTCGAATCGTTTTTTTTTTTCAAATTATGCGCAGCTTCATCACCATAACGCTCACTTGCCAACGTTAATAAAGCGCAGAGGTATTCATTTCAAATCGAGTGGATAAATATTTCGAATGGGTTAAAAGTTGAAAGTGTCGAAATAATGTAGACATTGTGTCGATGCGTTACCAGCTAAGTAGACGTATCACAAAAGCCCTTTTTTTTGTATATAACATATAAAAATCTTCAACCATTTATTTTTATTATGGAGTATTATTCGTTGAATCGATTAGTTAATTATTCGGGCATTTGACTATCTAGTCTACGTGAGTTGCTTATTAAATATCTATTTTGTAGTTTCTTATCTATCCCTGGGAATTTGTTAAAATGAGGACTGACAAGTAATTACCTGTTCCTCTATATTTTTTTTTTTTCGTTATACATTTACTCTCTGTATCTTTATACTTGTATATATATTCACTTCTCTCTTTCTCCCTAGAAAACCATTTAGCAATTCATTTACTTTTTACTACAGCCATTGACTCGCCCATCCAACCACATATCAGATTGTATGCCTACCCATTCATCGAATGATTTAGTTCATGACCTCCTTTGCAAATATTCTTGAATTGCTAACGATTGCATTTAATGGCTGCTGTTTTGCCAACATAAAAGAAAATAATAATTGATTTTTCTATTTCCTCCCATCCTTTCCGAAGTGGAGGTGAAAGTGCGGAAACAAATTCGGCATTATTAAGCCACTACTGTGTGGGGGGTTTGGTTATGCGTTGTGCTATGTTGTAATATTATCCAGCTTAAAGAATTTCGTTTGATCAGCTCTGTGGCAGGTGGTTTCCTGTATTAATAAAGTCAATATTTCGACGGGTATGAAGTTTCAGCGCCTTTTGATGTACTACATGGTAAACTTCTACATACAAGTTTACATGTTTTAATACCTTTCTTCGAATCGCAGTTAAAGTTTGTAAAGTGTTATTTGCATGCCGGGGATGGTTGATACAAATAAAGAACGATAGGTGGCGACCGAGTTATTTCATTAAGTGTAATGTATGTTTAATGAGACAATATTTTTTTTTTGATACTTTTAAGTGCTATGTGCAAAATTAGCACATGTTCGGTCTATGAAGTGATGATGGGCATGCACTATTTTTCAGTCAGATATAAATCTGACTTTGACAAAATGACGGAGATATTTCAAAGCTAATATATCGTTATAAAATGACACAATGTAAGCGAAATGTTACTGTAGCCCTCCCCAACTTATGAAGTACCAAGTTATTTGTGTGGATCAGTTTGGTACGCTAGCTTAGACTAGCTTGGTACGCTGCAACACTTAGAAAATTATATCCTTGTGGTGACTGATTTTATCTACATCATCGTTATCGTCTACAACGCAATTAATGCCAAGTGAGATTATAGGTTAAGCAAGAGATTTAATTCTAAAACCATATCTAAACCAAACTAAAAAAAACTAAAATTCAACTGTACCCCACACAGTGCTCCTATCCGTCTTGCTGTTCACTCTCGTTATCTTACGAGTGGATGATAAAATTTTCGAGAGAAGAGTTTTCCATAAGATATGTGGAACCATCATTAGATGACCGGCATCGTGCAAATCAAGATCTGCATGACCAGCGTACTGTCGTCGACTTAGTAAAGGACATCGTTCGCTGGCTCAATAACAAACTTGAAGAAAGGGATCAAGGGCAGAACACTGATGCGCTGGAAACACTTCTCTACGTATTGGAATCATGTCCAATAGTCAAGTCAAGAAAGTCAAGAAAATTTATGCTATAGGTAAATAAGAAAAACTGATATATATATATACTGATAAATAAATTATCTCACATAGGGAAGATTCCAATAAGGAAGTTGCAGTGAACTTTGTCGACTATTCTCGATTTTTGAAAAAGAAATAGTTGTTAATTAGGAGCTATAGTGGTGTAGTATGTGAGTGTAATTTCTCTAAGTGTATATTCTAAAAAGATCATCAAAACCGCTCCCAGAACATTCAAGTATGACATATGTAATTTCTTTCCCTCTTTATCTGTAAATAGGACTTTTTTAGAATTTCGTCAACGACAGTAAGTTATGTTTGTTTCTCTCACTCCCATTATATAGTCTATTGTTATCTCCTTTTCACTTGTTATGCAAATAAGAATATTCTCGAATTAAGTCCAGGATAAGCAACACTATTCTGTAAATATGTTTGTCTTTGTTGCACCCATTACGTAAATATGTGTTCTCTCTGAAATATCGTAGCATTCGTTTTAGTATAAATAGAGCAACTTTGTATGTTTGAATGGAATTAATAAAGTTGAGGTTGATGTGGAAATACGCTCCACGATACCAAAGTAGTTTGACGGCTTTTTAGATGTAATTCCAGAAAATTTGAACTAAATATCGAACTAAATTTGAATATTGAACTAAAAATTTGGTTTTAGACCACCGTCTACATCTCAACTATAGAGTCTATTCAGAACCCAAACATTCCCCCATTGGCTTGTTATATTTTAAGTTAATACTATGCCTATAGAGTAATAATTATCACTTTATACTTTCACATTAGTATATTGTATTTGCAATACAAGTAAAGGATTTAAACTGCATATTTCCGGAAATCCATTTATTTTTCGTTTTTGTTGAGTCGGCAGTTTCAGTTTTTTTTTTTAGATTTGATGGTTTTATTTCTATAATCAATTTCTAGGTTTCAAAGAAACAGATGGGATAGCGAAGAAAATATCGATATCCTATCCAAGAAAGCGGCGATCTTTAAATGACTATAAACAAAACAAAAAGACAGCATTTTTTATAACTTCCATTATTTGCGTCTAAGTTACCGAGCCTTAAATAACTTGTTTCATTTCCTGTAGACATATAACGGTCAAAATGAATGTGTATTTTAGATATTGCCTTTTGATTAGGAAAAAAATACCGACTAAATTTTCCAATAACCACAATAGTATTGTCTTAACCCGTTTTCATCTAAAACAACAATTAATCGATGGCTTGCTGATTTTAAGCGAGGTCGTACCAGTGCCGTTACCACTGAACGTAGTGAACATCCAAAAAAGTTGGTTTCAATAGATCTGTCAGCCAGGAAAGTTAAGCCTTTTTGAATTGCTCAAGGTATTCCACATCGGTTATTTTAAATAATGAAGAAGTGTGAACAGAAAATATTATGCATGACACTTTCAGGCCGTTTGAAGGACGAAATCAAGGATAAAACGTATCCATATGGCGTAGGAAAAGGTGCTGTTTCGCCGAGACAGTGCACCGATGATGGTTAGGAAAGTAAAGTTAGACGAAATGAAATTATGCAGATGTAGTGACATGGATCTATGCTGGTTCAAGACCTGTGTAAAAAACATTAGAGCATAATTTGGGAAGACTTTAGTCGTAACACAACTTGTAGCAAAAATAGTGATAAGCTTATAAATAGGGTGGGCGATGTAATTACTTAAGATTATTATATGTGGATTCAGCGCAAATAATGCATTAAGACTGGACTTTGATGAAGATTTAGGAATAGAAGTTCGTAGCGACAGACAACATTGATTAGTTTTAATGTTTATATATTCAGAAATTTAGTACGTATTTAAAAAAGCAAAAAATCCTTAAATTATTTGCATGAAGTTAATATTTGTTCATCAATATTTTACTATCAATGGGAATAACAAGAGAATGCTTATTGAAAGGAAGAAATGCAATATTGTTGTTGAAAAACACAATTATTGATAATCACAATTTTGTTAAGCGTTAAATTCACTTCTAAAGTATGATTTGGTAAGTAATGATCTCATTTCATAAGAATTTTGGAAAAGAACTAACGCTAATTGAATTAACATTCAGGAGGCACTGCCATATTTAAACTAAATTTTACATTTTGAATTCTCTTTTTTTTAAGGGTGGTCCCGGTGGTCTAGAGTTCGAAAAGTTGGGGTATTTTTAGGAATTTTTTTACAATAAAAAAATGAAAAACCATATTTATTTAGGCTTTTTATTTAACTTCTTTTTTCTACAAAAATGAAAAAAAAAATTAATTTTTATAATTTTAAAAAATGGCGCTCTAGATGACCCTGCCGAAAAATTGGACCTGGACGGTGTTGTACATTTTGGCTCTTCTATTTATCTGAAACACAAAAACCAAACAACTTGTTAATCAGTATGACTGTAGCTATGTCCTGTACTAGAATAAAAAAATTGACAAAATGGCGCGGTTTTGAATTTGACACTCTAAAAATCGGGTTTTTTTCAGATTTTTAATCAAAAAAGTACGAAATAATTGAAATAATAATATGATTCTAGTTAGGGCGATAGCCATTGATGTTGTGAACATCATATTAAAATTTCGGACGATTCGGTTGAATAGTTTTTTTTTTTTTGACAACACCAGGCCGAAAAAAGTAGTTTGGAGATAATTGAGTTTAAAGACGGATAGAGAGTGGATATGTTAAAAAATTTCAGAAATTTCTAATGCCTACAATTAATCAGTGATTCCAGCACTATACAGAACTCCTTCTGTTTCTTCGTATTCTAATGATTCTTCATGCCTCTTGATTTTTTCGCGCTATTCGAGCTTCTTTTGAGTCATCAGTGCTTCGATGACTGGCTGTACATACTCGACGCGCGTCGCGGTCTCGTGCGAATTGCTCCGCTTGTGACCCGATAGTGATACCCATAACCTCCACAACTTTCAAAATAGCGGCGAATCCTCCATTAAGTGTGCATTCAGAAATATAAGTGACAATATCAATTATTTTTTTTTTAGCCAACAAAATGATATTTTGGCGCTAACTGCCTGACAACTGTGTCCTTTCCAATAAATCATCTTTTGTTAATTCTTCGTAGATGGATTACAATATTTTTTGTGCGTCATCGTCTAGAGCAGACGGATGCTCATAGATATCTAAAGTACCTGCAGCTTCACTCTGGCGCCATCTGTACCACGATTCTGGACCTGGAGGACAATGCGATTGTTGAGGATTGCCATCTGACTCTAACCGCTAAAACGGCTGTGGAATCTAAAATACTAGGAATATTCTAGCAAAAATTTAACAGTATATTCTCAAAAGCCTATACTTTCGAAATATCAAAAAATCGCTTTGTTAAAAATACTAGATCACCGGGACCCCTTAAATTCTTTTTCTGAGTACATTTATCTACGAAAATGTCTAGATTTGTATACTAAAAAATAATATGTAGGGCAACATTATTATTTTATTTTTTTTTTTTTTTTTGGTATACAAATCTTGACATTTTCATAGATAAATGTATTCAGAAAAAGAATTTAAATATGCCGAAATTGCCAATGGCACTATCATCCCTCTCCCCTAAACCTTTTTTTTTACTTTCATAACTCTTCAAAAACGACATAATCTATTTTTGCAATCAGTCCTCTTCTTTACTATAAAACTACAGGCCACACTCGAAAACAAAATTTTCCATCACATATCAAATTTTACTTAAACATACGTCAAATATTAATTGGCAACATAACGATTTGAATGATCGAAATAACAATCAAACATGACAGCTGAGTTTTTGGCTCGAAGCAGAAATGAAACAGATACAAAGAATGGTTTCCTGTAGAAAAACGCTTTCATGAAAAGTTCTATTCTGTTTTTCTTATTCCAAGAAGCCTCCCACTCACTAGCATTTCAAAGCAGGCAGACAAAAGTAAACAATTACCAGGTGTTTTATGGGCTATTTAACAGACTATTAGCATGTGTGTGATTTACCCCTTTCTCTTCTTACTTCACTGGCCCCCACAAAAACATACAAGGAAAGAGGGGAAGGGAAAGAGGGAGGGCATCTTATACGTTAATTGCCACCAATTTAATTTGCCCCCACATCCATTCACTGGAAACGCTAGCGAGTTATACAACTGTACAAATTTCTATAACAGCAAAGAAAAAAAAAAGACGAAAAATTAAACAAAACTATATTTTTGCACATCGATATAATAAATCAACAGACCACAAGATTTACATGAAAGCAAAAGTGAGAAGTAAAAAATTGCGTTAAATCCCTAATAAATTACGTTGGAAGGAAAACAGTCAAGATGAGAACATCTAACTTTTTTCTTTGCTGTCTTTGGCTTGAGCGAACCAATGCTAACCATTCAGAATTGAAATACGAGCGGACGTTCATTACTTTTAAGGAAGTAGTTAATTAATAATATTATATTTGATAGCCAATATTTTTAGCAAAGAAGCAGCTTTAGCCCACCAAAGATTATGCAAATTGACTAGAGATCTGATAGCAATAGATAGACATAAATGATTTTGAACAACAAAATCTTAAAGAATTCCATTAATAAAATCTAAAGTTATGCAAATTTTCCACATTAAAAGGTAATCAAATACGCTAAATCTCAGTTTACCTTTTTCGTTGAGCCAATTTGACCACAAATGCGTTTATAGATTTAATTGTAATCTGATACCAACCTGGAAAGACAGAGACGAAAGGGAATGATTGTTATAATTAATTTGTTTTACTCATAAACAAAATATTCTAGCATTGTAAATATGTAGATGAAAATGAAAAAAAAAAAAAACAAGAAAATAAAAAATATACTTTTCGGCTTTTAATATTTATAGTTTGATATGTTGTAAACCCACATCAGGTCAAAAAAGAAATTCATGTTAACCAGATTTGGCAAATATAAATAAACATTTGCGTGACTTACAATGAAATGAAATACTCAAGTTCATATATAAAATTCATAAATTAATGAATTCCATAAAATATTAAATATCACAGAGACATGAGAAAAAAGGCAAATAGTAATCAATAGCCAATACAGGAATTTTAGCCAGAAGGCTTGATTCCAACATATTATATGTAGATCATAGCTCATACATAAAATCTTTCATATAATACTCGAAAATGTTTTACATATTTTATTTTACAATTCTAGGACCTCTTATTTTCCCCGCCACATATTACAAAAAGGCAATGAAGTGAGCAAACTTTAACTTTGTTTAAAGTTTTTATACATTTTAGGATATTATTAGTTCTGTATGTGCTATCCTTAGTTGGAAATGTATGTATTTAATTGTTGAAGTTCTCAACTTTTACCATGTATTTCAGATAATAATTTTCGAATAATTACACTAATCTACAAATTTGAAAACAGAAATTGACTGCAGAAACGAAGCATGTTTTTTAACTAAACTGGGTACGCTGAATTCGAATCTGGCATAAAAATTGGGCTATCACATCTTGTTAATTTTTTACCGCATTCCATAATGGCCACACTTTAAAACAGTCTATACTGACACTACAATTTCACAATTATTAATTTGACAGAAGCCCACATTCATTCCAAAACTTCATAATAGTAGCATTTAAGCATGTCAGGGAGATCGTGCGTTACTGATTCAAGCTCTTTTTGCTTTGTGTGTGGTGAATATTTGGTTGAAAAAAAAGGTTATGAAATATCAGAATCATTAAAATATGCGCATTTACAATATTTTGGTTTTGCCGTCAGAAACTTGAATACCGACAATGTTTTGCAATAGTTGCAGAACTGTTTTATACAAGTAGTCAAATGGAAAGAAGATCTATTTCGATTTTTCAATTGCAGTATTTTGGAGAGAGTCAAGAAACCACCAAACCGATTGTTATTTCTGTTTAACAAAAGTTGCTGGATTCAATATGAAAAATCGAAAAAATATTACTTACGCAAATGTCCCAACGGTTTCCAAAGCACTTCAACGTCTACCAAATGATCCATTACCAGTCATTTCCAGTGCTACGAGCAGTGAGTCCGTAACATCTTCCACCAGCAGTGATAGTTTGTATCAGGCTGATGATGAACGCCATTTAGTGACTCAAGCTGAACTGAGTGATCTAATTCGAGATTTACATTTAACGAAGAAAGACGCAGAATTACTAACTTCAGCATGCAGCAGTAGAAATATTTTGCAGTTGGGACAAAAGTAACAATCTATAGAGACAGAAGCTTGGAATTGGCTGCATATTTTGAAATGGAAAACTCTATTCTATACTGTACTGATGTTTATTTCAAAAAATGAACCAGCCATATGGCAAAACTGTATAGAGATTATATATTGATGACTCTAAGTATAGTTTAAAGACTCTTCTTTTGCATAATGGGAATGAAAAACCATCCATACCAATTGATCATACCGTTAATACAAAGGCAGATTACGAATCAATGACTGAAATTTTGTCATTACTCAAACACAACGATAATAAAAGGAAAATCTGTGGTGACCTTAAGGTGCGTGATTTAAATTTCTTTGTATACGAGACCATCGTAAATAATTGTAAATTAATCTGTTTCAGGTCATTGGTTTGTTGACTGCAGGTTGACTGGACAAGGAGGTTTCACAAAATATTCTTGTCTCCTTTGTCCATGGGATAGTCGGGCTACATGTTATCATTACGTCAGAACAGAGTGGCAAAAAAAAAACTGAGTATTCACCAGGAAAACAAAACGTTTCAAATAAACCATTAATTTATCCAAATGACGTTCTTCTTCCGCCGCTGCACATAAAATTTTATTTTTCTGAGAACTTTGTCAAGGCTCTGGACAAAGATGGTGCAGCATTTAAATATTTGTTAGCGGTTTTTCCCTAAAATTTCATATGCTAAAATCAAAGAAGGCTTATTTGTCGGCCCTCAGATCAGGAAGCTATTGAATGATGACAATTTTCACAATGTTTATTGGAAAAAGAGTATGCAGTCTGGAAATTTTTCAAGAGTAACGTGAACAGTTTTCTTGGAAACAATAAGAAAAAGGATAAGGAGTGAAAACTACAGACAAATTTTTGCTGAATTATTGAAAAATTATCACAAATTAGGTGCACGAAAGTCAATCAAAATGCAGTTTCTTCATTCGCATTTAGATTTTTTTTTAACAAAACCTAGGTCCGAGGAGCGCGCTCACCAAGATTTAATGAAAATTGAAAGAAATTATTATGAATATATCTAATATGTGAAACCGAACCAACAAAATATAAACGGCGTTTAAATAGTGCCATTCACATTCGAAAATTCATTGATTTTTAAATAAACTAATGATTTTTTATGCAAAAAAAAAAATGAATAAAAACATTTGTTTTGTGTCTCGAAAACTTGACGTGGTAGAGAAAATCCAATTACAGAGTTGAATTCAGCCCCCCAAATTACCCTAGAAAAGATATTTGGTTGCTCCAGTCTAAAATTTTGTTTGCTAGTGTTATTTAGCATACCGGCATGTCAATAAAACCATATGTAATTTCGTATTGTTATTACTTATTGACAATTTTAACCAACAATTTGTACTTCTTTTTGGTTCCGATATTGTTTGGGTTTTCATTGCTAATCCAGCAAAAAACAAAAAGTGAAAATTATTCAAAAAGAATCACATTTTCACCACTTCTAGGGATACAATAATTCTATGTTTATCGCTTCCAGCGGAACACTTTTAAACCAAAACAACGATAACGAAGTGTTTAAAAACATTGATTCGATTCTCATTTATGATTCCCAACAACTAAAGTGAAAACATGTTAATATAAAATACCCCAAAATATATTCCCCAGGGGACTTAATATGCTCCAGAGATGTAATTTTTGATAGTCTATGTAAAGACGCTCTATTTAAAGTTTTTGGGGAAAACATTTGTTTATCCTCCTTTATCCATCCTTATCCTTTATACATCCTTTTCTCATTCCATTTTGAACAAACTACAAAGATGTCGATGTCGCCCCATCTATCCGTCCCCAATATTGTGAATTGCAATGAATGATACAGGGTGTATAAGCTTTCATTCTACGAAACGTTAGGTGCCTTTCCACTTCAGTGCCTGTCCATTACTTTTTTTATGGAAAGTAGCAAATCCATCGGAATCTGCTGCCAGATTTTGTGTTGAAAACAACCCTTAAAGATGCTTTTTCAAAGGCAGTTTTAATGGATTTATTTATATTGGGGAAATATTTTTCAATGGAACTCTTTTTTTAACGACATTTTCTGAAGAAACATTTTCTGCAACAAAAATCAATTTTTTTGAATAGAGAAAAAAAGCAACCAAAAATTTAAAGTCTCGTTACGCCTACATCACTCGTGAATATATGGAGAAGATGCATCATAAAACAGTGATTCCCTCCTATGACAGCCTTATATTGATTTCATTGATGATTACGCAATTCGTCGTTAGTTCCTGTTATACCCTGTAATTGCTGATTTAGAATCCTGCATAAATCTTTGTAACTAGTGTGATCTG
>JAHXMU010000208.1:567087-622694 GCA_019455685.1 Philornis downsi
CACATAATGGCTTTTTTGCCAATACACTTTACTCGTGCGACAAAACATCCTTCCTCCTATTTTCACAAAATTCTCGTAAAAAGAGTCACTCTCCGCTCGAGTGACTATGAATTTGCCTTTTTTGTTTTTTGCGTTTTTTTTTTTTTTGTTTTTGATTTTTTTTACCTTCTGCTTATGAGAATTAGCTAACAAATTTATTATATCCCGTGAAAGTGACTTGACGTTTCTTGCCCTGCTCTTGGTTACATTTTACCCAATTTCCCGTACATAATTCAATTTTAATCGAATAGATGTTGCTGCACGTTTCTTGAAAGCAAATGGATTTAAATCTTTTGAAGCTCAAGGAAGTATTCGAACAGCGCGAACAGCTGGATTCTGAGCAATAACTGTGAAACAAAATAGCAACAGAGTAGTTTGATGTTTAGAAGATTTCGAATATTTCACACATTTCGAACATTTTATAAAAAAACTAACTTTTCTTAAAAGTTTGAATATTTTAAAATATTCCAAAAAATAATGTTTATAAATAATTACATATAAATAAATACAAATATGCCTAAATAATATAAGTAATATAATATATACAAATAATATAAATATATATAAATATGGATGGAGTTGCAGCAACATCATCATGTACAGCTGCGACATTTTCGGTCGATCGACCTGGTCGAAGGCGCGTTGTTGTCTTTACATCACTAACAGACCCAGTTTTCGGCAAATTTATCCATTAATTTCTTTATAAAAAGTTATAATAAAAGTATTTGAAATTTATTTATTTATTTAATACGCAGCTTCTATACTTGACGTATGCCAGCTGGAATTCATTACAATTATTCACTCACATTACTTAAAATAAAATAACATAAAACAAAATTCCTTACAAATTAAAAAAAATATAAACATAAATAAAAAAAAACAATAATACAAAGCAATAAAGATAGAAATTGTTATAAAAAGTGTATAATAAAGAATAAATAAAAAATATTAATTCATTTAATTAATTTATTATTATTAAATAATAAAATATTAAATAGTTGATGAACAAGAAATATATATATATATATTTTTTCTCATTTCATTTATTTATACTATCATTATTACAGTTTTAAAATTAATTTTAATATTCAAGAGGCTTGAGATTTTACTAGTAGTATTGCAACAATTTATATCTTATTTTATGAGAGGTAATTCGTTTAATATTTATATTACATTTTTAAGTTGAAAAGGTAGTAAAAAACCTACTTTAAGTGTAAGGAAATTGGGATAATAATAACTTCTTTTATCTTCGAAACGAAGATTTAGAAGATTGTTATATCTACAAATTTCTTATTAACTCGTAGTTGGAGCATCTGTTTCGATCTTCAAAGCTTCTTGTGAGATTATGTACAACCACACTAAATGTGTCTTCGTTGAAATTTCGATGTAGGTGTAATGTGGGGTAGCGAATAGGTAAATTGTAAATAATTTTTAAATTCTTATTTTGTATTATTTGTAGTTTTCTCTGGTAAGTTATAGCAGCTTTTGTAAACCAGACTTGGCATCCGTATGTCGTAATTGGTCTTATACAAGTTTTATATAATAGCATTTTGTTCTTGACATTCAACTTCGATTTTCTGTTTAGCAATGGGTAAATTGCAATTCTTCCGCATCGAATTGCCTTTTCGCATGTCTTGTATACGTGTTCCTTAAATGTCAGCTTTTTATCAAGTATAATACCCAGATACTTGACACTATTTTGAAGTGGAATTTCCGTGCCTTGCAAATTTAGAGACACAGTGGGGATTCTCTTGGGCGATTTATTAAATGGAAAAATTATGGCCTGTGCTTTATCCTGATTAATTTTTATTTTCCATTTTGAGAAATATTTTTCTGCATGTATAAGTGATTTTTCCATATTTTTTATTATTGCATTTGATAACTTTCCTTTTATTATGATTGCAGTATCATCAGCGTACAGTGCAGTGTTATATTTCGTCAGTACTTTAAAATCCGATGCATACAGAGCATACAATATAGGAGATAGGATAGACCCTTGAGGTACTCCAGCAAGAATATGTCTTTCCGTAGATTTTACATTATCTACAGTAACCACCAAAAAGCCTTTTACAAGAAATATATTATAAGTTTTATTTACTTATAACCTCAATTAAAAACATACAATATTTAAGCTTTAAATAGCATTTAATACGACACAAACACAAATTTTTAAAACACGAAAAATATTAAAAACATCAGTGAGAGTAACTGATTATATCTCAAAATTTAAATATATTAAAATAAAAGGGTAACTAAACGTATTGAATTACGAATGAAGACACAGAACAGATACACAACAATTATACGAGAGTGATGGACACGACACAAAGGCAAACACAAACACACCTCTTCCATTGGATAATAAGGACACTACATAGAAATATTAGCAGCAATTATCGGCAACTGGATCAGAAGAGATGATGACTGGAATCTGGCAGGAACATAAAACGATTATGAAGAATGATGATGCCGTGAGATTTCACCAACAATACACAAAAGGAAAAAGTGGCGGGAGGCATCGAACAAAGAATTTGAAACAAATTCAGAGCTGGCAGTGTGGCTACTCCACATAGAATATCGGCAATTGGCAGGTGACATACGTTGGCAACCAGTAATAAATGCAAATTATTGTCTGCTAAGTATTTTTCGCTTTATAATTTCGGTTGAATCGTTACACGATATATAACAATATATATTTCGTGTCCCAACAAGAACGCAAGATTTAAATGACTGATGCAGCAATTGAATTGTTTCTCTGGCTGTATGACATGTGGCGCCGTCTTGTTGAAACCACATGCCCTCCACATTCATTTCTTCAATTCTAGGCACGAAAAAACTGGTTATCATTTCACGATACCGAACACCATTGACTGCGCTTGACATCCCTCATTTTCATAAAAAAAGGTCCAATGATTCCTCCAGCCCAAAATCCACACCGCACAGTAACACGTTGAGGATGCATTTGCTTCTCGTGAATCACTTGAGGATTTTCCTCACCCCAAATGCGACAATTCTGCCTATTGACGAAGCCATCAAGATGGAAATGGGCCTCGTCACTGAAGATTATTTTATCGGCAAAATCAGCATTTTCATGTTGTCTCTCCAATACCCAGTTAACGAACTCCCTTCGCTGTCCATGGTCAGCTGGCTTCAGTTCCTGAGTCAACTGAACTTTGTATGCCTGAAGATTCAAATCTTTCGTCAAAATTCGCTGCATAGTGGATTTGGAGACATCAATTTGCTGAGCTCAGTGTCGAATTAAGGTGGATGGAGTTGCAGCAACATCATCATGTACAGCTGCGACATTTTCGGTCGATCGACCTGGTCGAAGGCGCGTTGTTGTCTTTACATCACTAACAGACCCAGTTTTCGGCAAATTTATCCATTAATTTCTTTACTCTTCTTGACTCTTTTGGAGCATTATTGTGACCACAAATTGATCGCAATTTGCGAACTGTAGCCGCAAAACTTTCACCATTTTTGTAAAACAATTTCACAATGAGAATGCGTTGTTCATTCGTGTAGCGCTTCATTTTTACTAACCTCGTACCTTCTACTGGCAAGCAATAACAATTGTTCAAATGTCAAACAATGACACTTCGAATGGCGCCAAATTTAAATCTTGCGTTCTTGTTGGGACACCCTTTATATTAAGCACAGACAACGGAATGGACTATGAATTTCATAATTACTTCTTGCAGTACTGAGTACGAAACGGCAGAAAATTTCGGACAAATCTTTGCGGAATATTAAAATTAATTTTGCTCAGTAGGAAGGGCAAATCTATTTGTCCATAAATTAGCTTAACAATAAACATAGCTCTTAACATAAATCTTCTTTTTTCAAGAGTGGGATTTAATCGATTTAGAGAGGGCGGCAAGTTTTCATAGTTCCAGCAGAGACCTCGAACAGCAAAGAGAAGAAACTGTTTCTGAACAGATTCAATACGATCTGTATAACAGCCATAAGCGGGACTTCAAATGACACAGCCATATTCTAAGCATGGGCGAACGAGGCTTGCGAAAAGACGTCTAGTGGCATAAGGATCATCAAATTCCCTAGACCACCTTTCAACAAAACCTACTAAGAAAATTGCTCTACTAACAACGGAATCAATATGCAAATGGAATCTTAGTCGCTGAAATGTTTGAAAATTTTTGTACAATTCTGAATAATAGTGGAAAATCACAATGTAATAGTAAACAGCCCATTGCAAAAATATGGAGACAACAACATTTTGACTATTAGAGTCATTCTATAAATACACAAATTCGTAGACTCCTCTGTACAAGTAGGAAAGGAGAGGACATAAGAAAAAAATGTGATATATCTCTACGCACTATACATGGGACCATTTAAATATTTGTTAGCGGTTTTTCCTAAAATTTCATATGCTAAAATCAAAGAAGGCATATTTGTTGACTGTCAGATCAGGAAACTATCGAGTGATGAAAATTTTTCACAATATTTATGGAAGAAAGAATATGCAGCTGGGAAATCATTCAAAATAATTGTGAACAGTTTTATTGAAAACAATAAGAGGGAAAACTACAGATAAATTGTTGCTGAATTATTGAAAAATTATCACGAATTGGATGCACGAATGTCACTCGAAATGCATTTTCCTCATTCGCATTTAGATTTTTTTTCCACAAAACTTAGATGCGGTGAGCGACGAACAAGGAAAGCGTGCTCACCAACGTTTAATGAAGATTTAAAGAAGTTATTAAGGATATTGGGACAAAAGCATGCTGGGAAGCTATCGCTGGACTCTAATACGTGAAACCGAACCAACAAAATACAAACGACGTTCAAATAACGCCATTCACTTTTGAAAATTCAGTGATTTATTAAATAAACCAATAATTTTTTTTTTTTTTTTGTTTTTTGTAAAAAACGAATAAAAACATTCTTTCTGGTATCCCGAAAATCTGACGTGATAGAGAAAGACCAATTACAGATTCAAATTCAGCCTATCAAATTACTCTAAGAAAGATATTTGGTTGCTCCAGTCCAAAACCTTGTTGAACACCAACTAGTCAACATCAAAATTTTGGAAGAATTTTAGTGATTTTAATAATTCGTATATTTTCAATATATGTATATATTATTCCTAATTCGGATATCTTGACAACATTCAAATCTTATTATCATCTTATCTTATCTTATTTACATTATTTTTAATATTGCGAACAAAAAAAAAATTGTCGAATATTTACAGCCCAATTCTTAAAACTCCCAGGGAAATGAATTCCCAGAGAATAAGTTTTTCCCAAAAATAAAATCCACCAATTCTGAACAGTCTGGGGAGGGAGAGAGAATTCGAAACATTCGAAATCAGTTGTTTTACTTCTTTTATCTAATATTTACAAAAAATTTTTGCAAATTTACCAATTTATTTTAATAAATTTTAAAAGTAAAAGTGTTTGGAGTGAAAAAAGAGGTCAAAGAAAAAAATATCGCAGGGAAAATAAACCAGCCTTTATTTACCTTTTGGATATGTTAAGAGCACATATTCCACTAAAGAGATAGTCAGTTGCAGTTTCCCCACTCGTGAAGTTAAGTGCAGCGCTTCGCTTCATGGCCGAAGGTGGGTACCAAACGGATGTGGGGAAGGACTCTGATGTGTCTGTGGCACAAAGCACCTTCAGTAAAATTTTGACAGAAGTAATAAATATATTTGAGGAGCATCTCTGTCAAAGGTGGATAACTTTTTGCAAAACGGGGATGAAAAGCGTAAATTTGCGTTAAATTTTTATATAAAGCATAGCATTTCAAGCGTAATAGGATGCGTTGACGGAACTCATGTGCGAATCATTGTTCCGTCTAATAATAAGCACCTGTACTATAACAGGAAGGGGTACTACAGCTTGAATGTAATGCTGGTAAATGAATTTCGTCAAAAATATTTTAACCAAAATTTTAAAACAATAAAAAATTATAGTTCTGTGGCCATGAGCTGAGGATTCAGTCCGTAGATGCCTTTCATCCTGGAGCGTGTCAGAATTCTTTTGTTTGAAACACCAGTGAGTTAAGAGCTCATCTTGAGCAAGAATACCTCAGAAACGGTAGCAATTATTAGCTCATTGGTAAGGTTTTAAATATTAACAAAACAATATTCAAATATTAATACATATGTATTTTTAACTAGGAGACGCAGGTTATCAATTAGAACCATGGCTTATGATCCCTCACAGATGTCCACAAGATGGGTCTGTTCAAATAAAATTCAACGAAATTCATTCCAAAGCTACTGAGCGTATAAATGGTGTCCTGAAAAACATTTCTTTGGCGCAATCCTGTTCAAATTTGTGTTTTTGAATCAAATAATAAAATTGACGATTTTAAAGTTACTAATCTTTATTCTGGTAATTACGGCCTTAGACACCAATGACATCATTATAACGCCTCAAAACACAACATTGTAAATGATTTATAAATGATTTCATAAAATATGTTAGAGCTTCATTTCATTTTCCCTCTTTTTATGACATTCGTAATAGCTACATTTTTCCCCGGGAAGAGTTTCCCAGTTTCGAAGTTTATTTAGAATAGGAGGAAAGTAAAATCTCCCTGGGAGATTGTTTGAGAGTAGGAGAGTTGGGAAAAGAGAAAAATTTCCCAGGGAGCTTTCATTCATAATTGGGCTGTTAAAGTTTTTCACATCTTTTGACATTTTGAATAATAAAGTTAATTTGCATTTAATTGCGTTTCCATTTTTCGTCACACAACAAACTATTACTGCAATTACTTGAAGTAATCTGGTATCTGTAAGGGTTCCATAAATTGGAATGAAATAAATAAACCGCCCGTTGAAGTCTGCGTAATTAATTTATAAACAATTTAACAGCTAAAGCGTGGCTAAAATATTAACCAGCAATTTTTAATCATTGGAATCATTGTAACAGGTGGGAAGCTCTAACATATTTTATGAAATCATTTATAAATCATTTACAATGTTGTGTTTTGAGGCGTTATAATGATGTCATTGGTGTCTAAGGCCGTAATTACCAGAATAAAGATTAGTAACTTTAAAATCGTCAATTTTATTATTTGATTCAAAAACACAAATTTGCTCTATTTACAGTACAGGGTGGCTCATAAGTAACGCTAAGGTTTGATCAGTGAATAAATTTCTTGTTTAAGTCTTTTTTTTCGAATTAACTAAATAATACTTGAGAAATTTATGATGGAAAGACTTATCACAGAACAAAGAACTAAAGTTGTTAAATTTTACTTTGAAAGTCAGCATTCGATTATGCAGATCATATCGAAATTTTTTACATGTTCGAAATGCTCCTAGAGCTCCAACAATTTACAGATTGGTTCAGCGTTTTGGGAAACAAGGGGCTGTCTGTGATCTTCCGCACGCTGGAAGAGCTCGTGCAGTTCTAAATGAAGTGACCATTGCTCGAGTGCAAGCAAGTATTGAGGAAAAGCCCGAAACTTCTATCAGGCGACGTTCTCTCTAAAGTTCAGTTAGAGATGTGTAGGCGGTCTTTGCAAAGAATTTTACATATGTTACATCTGTTACATGTTTACATAATGGGTGCGACAAAGACAAACATATTCACAAAATAGTGTTGCTTAACGTAAACATACTTCTAGATTCTTATTTACATAACAGGTGAAAAAGAGATAACAATAGATTATATAATCGGTGTAAAAGAAACAAAGATAACTTACTATGGTAAACGTATTTCTAGAAATTTCCTATTCATAGATAAAGAGGGAAGAGGCTACATACATGATAGTTGAATATTCTAGGAGTAGTCTTAACGATATTTCTAGAACATTCACTTAGAGAAATTACACTTATACGCATATACTACATAACGTAATATGATTAATTCAAGTTAATCATCAAATGATCCGTGTATATTAAATATTTTGTATATTTAAAAAATTAAAAAAAAAATTATTTAAATATATTTAAATGGTTTGATATAAATAATATAAATACTTGCCATCGAATAACAAAATTTCAATTTTATCGAATGTTTTGATATTTTACACGTTAAGTATTCAAAAACTTGAAATAAGTTTAATACTTCGAATTTTTCGAATATACAAAAATATGTAATATTTACATTGGTATTTTTAATACTAAAAATTTTTCCAACATTATAAAAATTATATGTGAATTTCGAGTATTTAGGATATTGAAAATATTTTAATTATTTTTGACATTTAATTAAAAATTATGATGATTAATAATTAAAAATCAATAATTACAAATTATGATGATTAAGGAAATAACAACATGGCTGTAATTAGAAAAATAAGATAATTCTGAATATTCAAAAAACTAAGATTATTTCGAATGTGAACATATTCATTATTTCTTGAATGTTGCAAACATTATCTTGAATGTTTCAAACAACATTTTTGATATTTCATAATCGCATATTTCGTACATTTCAATTTTCTAAAGCTTATTAATAATATTTCAAATATTCTGAATTTCTCGAACATTTTAACATTTAAGTTCAATTAATACCATTTTCATATTTTACACGCGTAACAAACCAACATTAAAATTCTAGTATTTCATGATTTCCATAAATTAGAATGGCGCCCAAGAGAGCTCTTTGACGTCTACGTAATTGCTTTGCCGAAGCGTGGCTAAAATGTTAACGAGTGGTTTGTAACCATTCGAATATTGGCAGCTGGTAAGAAAATCCAGAAGATTTTAATATTTTTTTATGGAATTATTTACACCTCATTTACACGCAGTATGTTGTCGCAATGTAATGATGTCATCTCTGTTTTAGGCCAACAATACGTAATTGTCAAAATAATAATTATTCTTTCATGATATGTTTAAGACATTTAATCAATTCATACGGCAAACAATTTGACACCCATAGGGAAGAATCTTTTGACTAAATGTTTTTTCTAACTTTTTTAGATCGATTGAGATATTTTCATATGTCAGGTTAGCTGGCTGGTATGCATGAAAACTATTGCAAATCGTTGTGAAACTTTTTAAAACTTAATACGTCTGAAGCGTTTAAAGAAAAAATTTGAGAGAGAACGGCCGATCCATTAAGGCACTTTCCGCATAGGTCGATTTACCCCAGCTATTAGATTCACAACTTTTATTCAGTTACATTGAATTCAGACAACTCTGACACAATTCAAACATTGGTATACTTTCGTCAAGCCCCTCTGGACGTCACCTGTGCGATTCAGAAGAAGTCATATAATTTTACTTCATTTATTGTGAGATAATTCCGTAATATATGATAAGACTGGAATGGAATGGAATAGATTCACCATGAAACCATGAAATATCCGAATACCTTTTTTCGAATACATCTTCCTTATATTTGTAGTATTTTAAAATTTTTAAAAAGTTTTTAGCATTTGCTAAATATTTGAAATATGGCGAAAATTTTGAATTTTCCAAATATTGAAAGATTTTGAAGATTTATATTAATGTTTCAAATATTTAAAATTTACGATAATATGAAATTGTAATATTCAAATATTTTGAAAGCTTCGAATATAGTGAACATTTTAAATATTATATAATTGATTATTTCGAATTTATCAAATATTTTAAATACATGTATGAAACCAATATTTCCATAATTCGGAATATTTCAAGAATTCCCGACACGAATTCTATATTACGAATATAACAAATATTTTAAACATTTCACCTATTTTGAATATCTCAAATACCTGTTTTTCGAATACTGTCATATATTTGTAATATTTCAAAATTGTTCAAATTTTACTAAATAGTTGACATATGATGAAAGTTTTGAATTTTCCAAATAATGAATGATTTTGATTACTTAAACTAATATTTCAAGTATTTAAAATTTTCGAAATTATAAAATTATAATATTCAAATATTTTGAAAGCTTCAAATATAGTGACCACTTCGAATATTATTGATAATTTCGAATTTATCAAATATTTTAAATATATGTACGGGTATACAACAAATATTTCCATAAATTAGAATATTTCAAGAATTTTTGACACGAATTCCATATTACGAATATAACAAACATTTTAAACATTTCACGTGAATTGAATATTTCAAACATCTTTTACTCGAATGCGTCTTCCATGTATTTGTAATATTTTAAAATGTTGCTTTTAAATGTTGTTTAAAATGTTGTTTTTAGTATTTATTAGCTATATGACATATGATACAAATTTTCAATTTTCCAAATATTGAAAGATTTTAAATATTTATATTAATATTTCAAATATTTAACATTTTCGAAAGTATGAAATTATAATATTCAAATATTTTGAAAGCTTCAAATATAGTAAACATTTCGAATATTATTAAATATTTCGAATTTATCAAATATTTAAAATACAAATATTTTCATAATTTAGAATATTTTAAGAATTTTGGACTCGAATTCTATTATACGAATATAACATATATTTTAAACATTTCACCTGAATTGAATATTTCAAATACCTTTATTTCAAATATGTCTTCCACGTATTTGTAATATTTTAAAACGTTGCAAATATTTTTAGTATTTACCAAATATTTGCCATATGATGAAAATTTTGAATTTTCCAAATATTTAAAGATTTTGATTATTTATACTAATATTTCAAATATTTAAAATTTTCGAAAATATAAAATTATAATATTCAAATATTTTGAAAGCTTCGAATACAGTAAACACTTTGAATATATCTGATTATTTCGAATTTATCAAATATTTAAAATACAAATATTTTCCTAATTTGGAATATTTCGAGAATATTTGACACGAATTCTATATTACGAATATAAAAAATAATTTAAACATTTCACCTATTATGAATATTTCAAACACCTGTTTTCCGAATACTTCCATATGTTTGTAATATTTTAAAATTTTTCAAAATTCACTAAATATTTGAAATGTGATGAAAATTTTGAATTTTTCAAATATTTAAATATTTTAAATATTTATGCTAATACTTCAAATATTCAAAATTTTCGAAAATATGAAATTATAATATTCAAAGATTTTGAAAACTTCGTATATAGCCAACATTTCGAATATTATTGATTATTTTGAATTTATCAAATATTTTTAACACATTTAAACAACAAATATTTCCATCATTAGGAATGTTGCGCGAATTTTTGACTTTGTATACATCGACTGTTTGAACATAACCATCATTTCGAATATTTTAAATAGTTCGTAATATCTAAGATTTCAAATTCATATATTTTGGACAGTTCGATTTCCGCAAAATCTAAATTATATGGAATTTTTAAAATTATTCAGATTTTTTGAATTTATAAATATCATAGAAATTGAGTAATACCATAATAGATGAATAATAATGGATAATAAAGTTAATAAAATAATAAATAAAGACATTAAAATTTATTAACAATTAATTGCGTTTCCATTTTTAATGAGCGTACCCGAACAACGTCGAAATTCTTTAAAGTAATCCGGTATCAGATGGATTCCATAAATTAGAATGGAGCGCAAGAAACCGATCGTAGACGCCAAAGTAATTACATTGGCCAGCAATTTTATTACCAAAGTGTGGCTAAAATGTTAACCAGTAGTTTGAAATTATTCAAATAGTGGTAACAGGTTAGAAACTCTAAAGGGCTTTAATATACGAGTATTTTATGGAATTGTTTACATCCCAAACACGAGTACAGGTAGTACTCGCATGTTGCCATGATGTTGTCTCTGTTTTAGACACGCAAGATGTAATTTCGGCAATCGCAAGAGTCACATATTGAGGGGTGATTGATCTCTTTGAAACGTAGCTTTAATTCAAGCGTGTGCTGATCGTGGCCGTGTCTAATACAATTTGTGTGAAGTGTTTGGGCACTTGACTAAACCCATCGTTTTTTTTTTCACCAAAGCGTTTCATGATTGTCAAGGGCCTACAAAAGATATGAGATCATAAACCACATTGTCATGATGATTTATCAACCATTTTAAAGGGAAACAACAATCGACCGCAGCTTTTGAATAAAGACAAAGTTGTCTTCTACAACAAATTGGCGACCATATTTTGGTGCTTTCTTGTGTCGGACTCTTCTTAGCCTCGAGGTTTTGACCGGCTGCGTTCTACATTTCAAACATTGATGTCATTCACTTGTTTGTCTGTGCTTGTGATGGTTTTTGCTTCGGTTGGACGGTTGTTTTATGGATTTTTAATTTTATGTTCTTCCTCTCCCATACGGTGTTTTATTATCTGTTCACTTTGTGATGGTGGATATCTCAAATTTCAAATTCCACCAGCGTCGGCGTGGTTCTTTTACTCATTTCGAACACACTTAGGCGTGCGTATTGCGGCTCAACGCTTAAACCGAGTTTCTTTTGTTGCTTCCATTGTTGCTTCGAATTTAAATTATCAATCGTCTCGATTAATGCAAAAAACAGATTTCTTAGCTGGCTTTCATTGAAATATTTATTATGGGCTTTGTCGCGGCAAAAATCGTTTACTGAATAGTTTGCTCTGTTTTTGGCAAAAACCGCGACGGACGGCATTTAGGAGAAAATAATGGGATTTTAACTTTCGATCAATTTGGGGCTCTTAAAATATCGACATCGTTTGAATAAGTATGTACATCGAATTCAAAAGCACGTAAAGATATGCGCTCTGGCGGATATCGTGATGAGTTATTCTTCCATATTTAAAAAAAAAAAATTGACAAATAATTTTATGATAACAAATAACTAATTGAAATTGATCAGATTAACCCAAAAGGATGGGGTAACATGTGTATAATCCTAGAATGGCAGAAGTGATGCGTAATTTAGCTTTTAATTTATTCGATTTTAACCATAAAAAAAAAGTTTTTTTTTTTTTTTTAAAAGTTAAAAAATTATTATTCAAATGCCTGTTGGATCATTTTTTGAAAACAGCAAGTTGTACGAAAAGTATTTCTGGACACTTCTAGGATGTCTCCTTAATAACATATATATGAATTACGGTAGCCGTTGCCTGTAGGTAACAACTTTTTCCATACTAATGCGTTCAAATTGTAAGGTTAGTTTTTATTTCCTTAAAAGAAAATCTTTATTTATTCATTCAAATCTATTTTATCGCCTTCAAAGCACTCACTTTTCTATCAATGAACTTTTATAAGTTTATGTCAAAAGTTCACTTTGTTACCCCTAAAACTAATACAAGTTATAATAGATATTAAGGGAGTTTAGAATAATTCGGGCATCCTTTTTCCTGTCGTAGCTAGTAAAACTACTTTCGCTGATGAAATCGTTTTGCTGCAATCCAAAAAAAATTCACAACTGAAAAAAAACCAGTAACATGAAACAAAAAACAAATAGAAATAAGGAGGATAATTCAGTTTTCTTTCAGTAAAATGAAATTTAAAAACATTTTGCATATTTGAAGACATTTGGTAGCTTTCTGTTTCGTAGTTTTTACAATTTTTCCATTGGTGGCAAAATTATTATATTAAAAAATTACTGGAAAAAGGCATGTTTCATTGGAAAATGGAGATAAATTGTTTTATTGTTTATTAGAAGAGGCGTCACACTCCCCAAATTTCAATATCCTACCGCTCACTGTTGGCCGAAGTTCATGGTGATGGTTAAATAAGCTGCGGGCTGAGAGAACTTTTGCTGTCATTCTAACTACGCGTCTCTTCTCTTGTTTTAGCTGTAGAGTTGTGTTCATCATTGTGTCCGCGCTGAAACTAGAAGCTAATTAAAAAGACTGACAAATCATAATAGCATTGATTTGGAATATCAATTCCTTGAGAAATTAACGTTTTATTTGTGAAAAACTACCGCTAAATTTTCGAAGCACTTTCATATGGACGATAAACGATTGCTTATAGCAAAACGACAACAAACTGAATTATGAACACAAATGGCATTAGAGAAAACATCATAATTAATAATATAATAATAATAATTTTAATTCCACAATTTCGTTAAATGTTGCCCCATCCTCAGGTTGACAACAAATGAGCCTCTAGCTCTTTGTCTCTTCAACTCTTCATTTGTATTAAATTTAACAAAAAAAAAATTTAGTTTTTTACCGCCGACCCTGAATGTGTGGCAAATAGACGGTTTCTATGGCGCAGTTTAAACTGTTTCTACCGGTTTTGTTAAAACTATTCATTTGTCGAAATTTACAAGTGTTACATTCTATTTGAAATAATAGAAAGATGTTCATCATCATATTACAAATTCCACTTTCATTATAGCCTACAGTGGATCATTACATAAGTTAACTTAGAAATGAAATGGCCATATTTGCCATATCGTAAATATCGAAAATTTATAATATAACATTTAAATTAATTATTAAAATATCTGCTGGGTCGATGGTAGACGAGAATGCAGTTTACGCGATTGCTTTTGTGTGGTCCATTGACCACAATTTCATTTGTTGCGTGATTTTATATTCCTCTTACGGGCAAAATTTAATCGGAAACGTTTAAAATACCACATATATTTTGGCATTTTTTGTTGGTTTGGCATTTTGCTGACTCCTTGTTGTTATTGTAATTTCCGGTTTCCGGTTCATTTGGTTTTAGTAGGCGGTGTCGAGATGAACTGGATAAAGGGACAAAAAGGAGTGTACAGAAAACCCACACAACAACATAATGTTTTTAAAAATTAATGAAATTTTAAATAAACATCAGCACACGGCTAAAAGAATAACCACAACGTGACATACAGAACGGCTAATACAATGTTAACACAAACACAATATCTTGCCGCCCGCCTTGACTCCCCCTTGCCCAGGGGATGTGTAAAAGCATTTGGCCTGCCCACACAATTGCCAAACAAAAGGACTTTTTCTGCAGACAGAAAAGGACCCTAGAAATTTAACGAAGCCCGTTAAACAAAAACATCACACAGGCCTTTGTTATTGTTGTCGTCGTCGTCGACATGTATAAAAAATAAGCATTATTTAAATAATTGCTGATAGACATTGTTGACTCTGTTGTTTTTTTTTTTGTTTTTTGTTAACAAATTGCATTAAATTGGCCTACACTCGACACATTCGGACAAACAATGAATGACATACTCCTGGTCCTCTGTGTGTGTGCCCAACCACACTATTTCCGTATTCCATTTTTACATAAAGAAATACAAATAAATTTGACAAAACGAAATGTTATGTCCACTAACAAATGCAGTGTGTTGATTTCCATTTATTTGCAAGCGAATTTTGACAAATGAATGCATTGAACACAATGAACTGGACAGTAAACATCACTGAGTGCCAGGAGGAGAGTATAAATAATTAACCGATTTTTTTTTTTTTTTTTTTTTAACTTCCACTCTCTACACTTGGAAATTTAACATTTTCATTGGTCTAAACCATACTCCTTTATCCTTTATAAATACAGCGAAATTCCAAAGGTTATATTCCAAGAGTTATAAAGCAAAACTGTGAACAAGAACTTAGATTAATGCAATCTATCACCAAGTAATCACAGAGGAAAGATTGAGTTTTGTTAAATCGTTAATTCATATAAGAGGTGGCGGAAGGACCAATGCTGCCTATATGGCCAACATGATATTAAGTGAAGAACCACGGTGACTTTAGTATCACCCAGTCGGGCAAATAAATATACAGGGTGGCGCACAAATCGTGCTACTGTTAACAGTCAGTGGGGAAAGTTATTTAATGATATTGAAGGATTCTTTTTTTTCATTATTATTATTTTTAACAATTTTCTAGTAAACAACTACAATATAAATTTGCCTCAGCGCCTCTAGGGCATTATTGAGGCTAGCTAGCAACAACAGTTAAACAGTTAACTTATATTTTACATAGAATAATCAACAATAATAATGTTTTTTTAAATCGTTAGGAAATGCAATGTATTATAAAAATATTTATGTTTTTCATAAAAAAAAAAAAAAAAAATTTTTTTCAGTTATACAGGGTGGGCCATAAGGGTGTTGACGGTTTAAATATTCAATTAAAAAAAAAAACTACGAAACATAAAAAAAATATATTTGTATTTTTAAAAAGTAGAAGCATGGGAAATTTTAAGACTTAAAAATAATCTTTTCCAAATGGCTTCCCTCGGCTGCTTGACACTCTTGGAACCGAAGTCGCATATTTTGGAAAACTCGTTGAAAAGTTGTTCTCGGTATTTTGTTTTTTCAGGACTTTGTTTTGCATGACTTGGAGGGATTTTAGTTTGGCATTTTTCCTGTGTCCGTATATAATAGCCAGGTAATTCAAATGACTTTGGATTAGTGCTTGAAATATAATATATTTAGTGTTCTTATTAAAAGTGTTTTTGAATTTATATAAAATGCCCAGAGCTGGTGCTACTTTGGTTTTTATATGACTTATATGTTGATTCCATGACAAATTACTTTGTATTTTAATTCCCAAATACTGTATGCTTTCAACTTTTGCAATTTCAATTACAAAAATTGAACAATCGTTATGCTTCCTGTGCGATTGCGGTTTAAATCGTATAAATTTGGTTTTGTTTGCGTTCAACATTAATCTATTTGAACGAGCAAATTCCGTTATCAAGTCTGCATAACGTTCAACGTTTATTTTCAGAACTACATTTTCCTTGTACGGATAAAACAAACACAAGTCATCGGCAAACATAAAAAGTTTTCCATGAAGCTGCAGATTATTAATGTCGTTGATATACAATTTAAATAACAGAGGGCCCAAAACGCTGCCTTGTGGAACACCGTGTACAACGGGAAGCATAGAATTTTTTTCTTTGTTTACAATCACATACTGCTTCCGATTCTCCAAATAGTTTTTGAATAATGCTAATTCTTTGCCTCTGATTCCGACAACTTTTGGCACAATATCGAGTGATCCACAAGATCAAAAGCCTTAGTAAAATCGTAGAAAATTCCATCAACTGTAGAAAATCCTGTATCTAGGCCGTCACATATGTAATTAATAACATTAACCACTGCTTCTTCTGTACCGCATCCACTTTTAAATCCATATTGGTTTCCAAACAAGAGTTTTTCATTATCCAGGTACGCCGCAAGCTGAGAATGTATAATTTTTTCAAATACTTTGTCCACAACCGATAGCACTGCTATTGGTCTGAACTTATCAATAGAATTCGGATTAATTCCCTTAGGTATTGGCACGACCTTATGTACTTTAAGAATCTGCGGATATATTGATGCAGTTCTACAACTGTTAAATATTTCGGTTAATACCGGAGTAAGCATAGTAGCACATTCCACAATTGCTTTTGCCGTAATGTTATTTTTATATTAATATTTTTACCCAGAACTACACCGAAAACGTATCCGTTTCATCACCATTTAGTTCTAGCAGGATGCAGCTACTGCACACATAGCCAAACCGGTTATGACGGAGCTCCAACGAAAATTATAAATGCATTGCCAAATGAACTTAAAAATTTAAAAGTATCATATGCAATATTTCGTAATAGACTTATCTGTCATATGCAGTTGGCATAGATGAATATTCCTTTACATCATAATGCTTGCATTTATGAACAATATTTGATAATTATTATTGGTTGTATTATTGAATATATTATTTTATGTAATCAATTTGTATTTAACATAAATTTTTACATTTACTTGGGAGTAGTATTTATTGAATTTATGCATATTCTGATTTACTTAACACTTTAGAATTGTAAACTTAAAAAAAAAAAAAAAAAAAAAAAAAAAAAGCAACAACTTTTGCAATTTGGCCTGACCATTCAATTCAATATTTAATTTGTTGTCACGATTTTTATTTTCGTCCATTTCGCTTATTTTTGGTGCACTTTAATTTGAGCCTTATAGGTTGGTTTATAGTTACTAGTTAATTTGATGTTATATTCTAAGATATCTTTTGTTTTTGTTTTTGTTTTTCTTTTTCTTTAATTCCAGTTGTATTTATTTTGTGCATTTTGTAATTCACTTAATATTGGCCAAAGGGCTTTAAATTACAAGATTCTTAAATAAATGAAATGAAGTGAAATAACATTCCCAAGCAAATTAAACTCCACCTGATTTGACACTTATCGCCGGCCCCCAAGGTCACCTGACCTAACTGCACCAGACTTTTTTAATGGGGTTATGTCAAACATGAGGTGTTCAAAACGAAACCAAGGAATTTGACTGAATTGAAGGAGTCCATTAAAACAATAATTAAGGCGTTCCCGACTTCAGCCCTTCAAGCCGCAATGAACAATTCTCTGATCAGGTGTTGCATATGCGTGAATGAGCATAGAGGTCATTTACGCTATATCATCTACAAAACTAATTAGTTATATAAAACAAAATTAAATTTTTTATACAATAAAGACAAAAAAATAGTAAATAAAATGCATTTTGTATAAACTTACAGCGTCTATACTTACGAGTATTTATACAGAGTGGGCCATAAGGGTGTTGGCGGTTTAAATATTCAATTAAAAAAAACTACGAAACATAAAAAAAATATATTCGCATTTTTAAAAAGTAGAAGCATGGGAATTTTTAAGACTTAAAAATAATGTTGTCCAAATGGCTTCCCTCGGCTGCTTGACACTCTTGGAACCGAAGTCGCAAATTTTGGAAAACTCGTTGAAAAGTTGTTCTCGGTATTTTGTTACTTTCCTGAATAATGTTCCTCTTCAACTGCTCTAAATTGGTCGGTTTATTCTCGTAAACTACCGATTTGAGGTAGCCTCATAGAAAATAATCACATGGAGAGAGATCGGGGCTACGTGGGGGCCATTCAATATCCCCCCTTTTCGAAATGAGTTTTTCAGGAAAAACATTTTTCAGCAGCTCTATGGATACCCTAGCCGCACGACATGTGGCCCCATCCTGCTGAAACCACATCCTCGAGGTATTGCCTTGAAGTTCTTGCAAAGCTGGCACCAAAAAGTCTGCTAGCATGTTGCAATAATTGTTCGCTCTAACCGTCGTGAACTGAAACACGAACACGCTCCACAATGTCGGCTGATCTTGCAGAAACTGGGCGACCACGAGCCGTAATTGGTACTGTTGAGCCGGTTGTTTCGAACATTCTGATCCATTTTCGTATCACATTGACGCTTGGAACTTCACTTAAATCGTGTAAACCGTGTCCATGCCGATACAAACGTCGTGCAGTAATCACTGATTTATTGTTTTCGTAATACGCTCGGACACAAAATGCACGCTGCACTCCCGTGTACGGCTCCATGGCGACTAAATTTCCAGGAAGCGGCGCAGCGAACAACATATCCCCCCGCCACCCCGCGCCGCGCGTTGCCGAGAAATTGAATGTTTAAACCGCTAACACCCTTATGACCCACCCTGTATATAATAATTTGAAATTAAATTAGTTAATACTCAATTTGTACTTCAAAAATTTGAATTGCAAATCAATGTACAGGACGTATTCAATCGTGAATTGTTTTTGTTTAACTATGGTATAAAATTTTCTTGTTACCTATTGTGAATTGATTAATGAATTGTAAAAACGTAAATTGTAAAGTGACAAGTTAAGTTAGTAGGTCAAAAACGGCACTTCTTTTCATCACATCATTGCGAGTAGTCATTTTTACCCTCATCTCGAATTCTACATTAAAATTACTTATTATAACGTGAACATAACCTCCTTTGTTCATCAATTAGTTCATAAGTATTCTATGCTAAGGTATAACCTGCTATTCTCAAAGAACTCTCTACTATTTCTAATTCTTTGGGGTTTAATCTCTGGTTTTCTCTTCCTACCTAAATCCTGACACAATTGAGATTGTAAGAATCTAAGGCTATCCTCAAATTCTACAGCCAGCCCGCTATCGCACACCGTTGAAATTTTTCTTTACAAAAGAACAAGTCCACATCATGACATCCAAAACTTCGCTGACGATCGATTGAAATCCACATCAACCACTATCAAATCGACCCTTCCCCTCTTAGCTAAAACGCTAACGTTTTTTCACATTGATTAAAAAAAAAGTTAGTTGAATTTCATATTTTGTTGCAATAGGTGGGCCACCCTGTAGATCTATAGATCTAAAAACTCATTAAACACATTTCGTAAAAAGATATTGTGTGCTTGCAACACCGCCTTTTGGGTGTTAAATTTGTTTGCTTTATTGAAAACATTTTCACAATTAGTGAGTTTCTACGGTTTTCAGTTTTTAAGTTCAATGAAATTCGATACACAATTATACTCGTATAACAAATCACTAGGCAGTGCTATAAGAAATCGAAAATATTGCTAATACTTACAAGACAGACATTCCTTCCTAACTTATTTTGAAGTGGCAAAACTGTTTTTCTCTAATAGATGTTTTACATCTTTGTCGATTGCAAAATTATGGAAATAATGGGTTTTTTCGTTCTTTCATTACTCAGTTTTAGTTAATGTTTCGATCAAACTTTCTGACATTTTAAATTATTCATTGAAACACATATAGGTGCTAGCTAGAATCCCATATTGGAGCTCAAATTACTCGTATACTCAACTCGCCTATTTATCGATCCTGTGTCCTACAACAAAGCAGCCTTAAACATAATACAGGGTGTCCGTCGGGAAGGTAGTGTACCTTCTTTATAATTTTTGATTAAATGAAAGAGAATGGATCTTATATTGATAAATGTTTTATTTAATATCGGCAATTATATATGGAATATAATATCAGATAAATGTCCGCCTGTATTAGCCCTACAAATGCGAGCCCTTTTGAACACATTTTTCATTACATTCTCACACATTTCACGCGGTATTTCATTAATTTCATCACGAATATTTTGTTTGAATTGCTCAAGCATTTCTGGTTTGTTTCCATAAACCTTGCTTTCTAGATATCCCCACAAAAAGAAATCCGGAGCAGTCAAATCAGGCGAACGTGGAGGCCAATCAACATCACTATTTCTTGAAATAAATTGTCGTGGAAAGAGGTCTCGCAGTAATTCCATTATAATCCTGCCTGTATGCGATGTAGCACCGTCTTGTTGATACCACATGTTAATCAAGCCCAAAGCATGGAGCATATCACGATATCGCTCCCCATTGACAGTTACCGTTACGACGTTTTCAGTTTCAAAGATTCCTCCTGACCAAATTGCACACCAGACTTTCACTTTTAATGGATGCAAAGGTGACTGATGAATAATTTGAGGGGTTTCCATTGCCCAGAACCGACTATTCTGTTTATTCACATATCCATTCAAATTAAAATGCGCCTTGCCACTCATTACGATTTTTTCAAGAAAATCGGGGTTACCATGGGCGAGCTGTAACATCCTATTGGCATATGTAGGGCGGCGTAAATGGTCTTGTGGAAGAAGCTCTTGTCCTCAACTGAATCGTAAATGGAAATAAATGCAAATCCTTGTGCAAAATTGTGTCCAAAAATTGTTCTTTGAAGACCAGGCTCCTGAGCACGGTGTCGAATTGGGGTTGATGTATTGTTTTGAACACTCTCTTGAGCAGCAGTAATGTTTTCAGCCGATCTTGCAGTAATTTGTAGTCCATGCTTTGCCCTATCAGTTACAGACCGACCCTCTTTCTTCGAAATTATTCACTACACGATAAATAGTCTTGTTGGCAAGTTGTTTCTCCCAAAATTTTCACGTAACTTTTTCATCGTCACAGTAATCGATGATTGATTTTGATAAAATGTTTTAACGATTAAAACACGTTGATTTATCGAATATTTTTCCATAATAAATTTGCCACGTCCCTACGTCACGACTGCCAGATTTGAACTGTCAAGACTAATGTTTACCAAAATGGCGGCAAAACAAAGTAGTATATCTTCCCGACGGACACCCTGTCCTTACAAATTCTTAATGTACTCGTAAATTATTAATTCCATATAAACTGCTCGCAAATTTAAAACGCAGTCTTCTATATTTTATTCCATTAACACGAAAAGTATGACAATAAATTTATTTGAAATAAATACCATAACGAATTTTTGTGACAGATGGATAAATATAAATATTTAAATATTGTCTTTTGTCATATTTGAGGATGTCTCTTCATCTCTCCATTCTTACGGTAAGAAGATTATAGTATAACGAATTCACAAAACAACGATGGACATTTGTCAAAGAAACATGCACACAACAAAGTGTTGAGTGTTGCAGACGCCCAAGCAGCATTACGTACGAGTCTATTTACTTACATCACATCCTTAAGGATAACGAAAATAACAAAAACTTGTATAACATCGATAGATGGAAAGTGTTTAAGAGTGTATTTTGTGTGTGCGTTTTACGAAACGGTAGGGCCAGACAATGACGGAATTGAAAAGCAAAGAACTGAAGTGATAAGAGGACACTGTGTCACACGAATGTCATTGCGTCGTCCGTTGGCCGCACCTTGCGAAAGCACCAAACGGGCGAAAGTTTTTGGCAATAAAAACATAACCACTGTTATCCTTTAAATAGCATAGGTTGAAGTTTCAATACAGGCTACATTAGCCCATATTGTTATTTAACACGAAACAAAGGACACGAAAGCGAATACCCCCGAATGCCCATACAAGCAAGCAGCCTTTTTTTTTTTGGGTGAGTTGCTGGCTTTATTCGTCGGTTGATTGGCACGCAGTTGGTGTTTTGAGAAAGAAGACATTAACGAAAAAAATAACAAAATATTGTATCAAATATGGCATCGTCTTGACAATTTTTGTGTTGACACTAACAGTGGCAAATGTTAAACAGTGGAACATTAGAAAAATGTAATGGGACTATTTATATTCGTTATTGTTTTAATGGAATTTGCGGAGGAAAAACAAAAGAATGTCAAAATTTGCATGTTAAGATTGCAATTATACCAGTCACAAATTATTAGAGCTAAGGAATTGGGCCAAAGTTGCACGACTCTTATTCTGTTTATAGAATTTTAAAAGCACACGACTCCGATTCACACTCTTGAACCTATGTCCGGTTCCAGTATTAAAGAAACCCGATTTTGAAGCTTCTATTCCATTTAACCGAATTATTGGTACAAATTTGTACATCGAATTTTACTGAAAAACGTAAATGTTCCTTCTCGGATCTAACAATACTTATACTTTTACCATATATTTATTGCTTTTATTTAATGAACAAAATTTTGAGAAATAGCAAAACATAATTTTGCCTGAATTGTAGTTTTCTTTGTAAGGATTGGTTTTTTTCAAGTTGGGTCAATTCTGAGGTTTCTGATACCTAAAACTATTGATCCAATCTGTCCCAATTGCGACATTTGCAGGCAATATGCAATAAATAGCCTTTATTCTTCTTTGCCCTGGAAATTCGAGTTTTCTTTCAGTATTTTTAGATAACCACGCCTATAATTACTTAAATTTCTCTGAAATAAGCGTTGGGCTCCAAGGCAGTCCCAAAACTAGCTGACCTAGCGTACAGATGGTGGCAGCAGTTTAAAAAAAATTATTTTGGTGAAAAGTGGTAGCCTTATAAAACATATTTTTTTTTATCTGAGCCAAGTAAATTTGTAAACATAGAGCATGAATTTGTAAACAAGGAAGCATGGAAAAATTGAAATTCAACATTATGGTATTATGAGATTCAATATTCTTCTTCTTCTTAGGTGGCGACTGGAATAGACATACTTATCTATTATACGCCGCCCGCAGAAAATAATTCCAAGCGCTTTGATCTTCTGCGCTTCTCCTCCAATTCGTCACACCAAGTTTTGATAGTACTTTAAACAACCTGGTCCTTCCAACAGAGTTTTGGTCGCCCTTTTCTGCGCCGTCCATCGAGTTCGTTGTCAAAAGCTTTCGGTGGCGGAGCATTTGGGTCTATCCGCAAAACATGAGACAGCCAACGCAAACGCTGTATATCAATACGTTTGACCACGTAGATGTCGGCGTATAGCTCATACAGCTCAGTGCTCATGCGACGCCGATACTCTCCGTTAACGATGATGGGTCCATATGTTTTCCGAAGTATTTTCCTCTCGAAAACTGCCAGTACTGATTCATCCGCTTGCGTCATCACCCAGGATTCTGCGCCATATAACAAGACAGGTAGGAGCAACGTGTGGTACAGTCGGATTTTTGTTTGTGGAGAGAGGGCTTTATCATTGAATCGCTTGCTTAGCCCGTAGTAACATCTGTTAGCAAGCAATACTCTCCTTTTTATCACCATGCTGACATTAGTCGTTTTTGTTTATAGCGGAACCGAGATGAATTCTTCAAAATTATAGTTGTCAACGTTCACACAGCGTCCCAAACGAATAGACTCTTTGTTCGTTGAAACCTATAATTTTGTTTTGTCCTCGTTTACCACCACACCCATTTTCGCTGCTTCCTTCTCGATGCTTGAGGAGGCTGCGGTAACATCTCGCAGTTTAATATTATGAAATTCAATATTTCCATTTGAAAGATCTCAGTTCAACCATTATTAAAGCCGAGCTAGATTCTACTCTGGGGGAGTCTGCTCCTTTGTTTATGACTGCAAAATGTTGGGTAGTAGAGTTTAAACTAGGCCGTGCGAGTCCTTGACCGTACAGTATTCCATCAATTTATTACCTTAACGAAATGATAAAGTTATTTGTTGAGGCTCTCGAAAATCCGTCCATAAAAAGACATCGATATATTAGATAAGCCAATTGTGTCACTCTTACGGACGACTATTTTGATGAATAAGCCGAATTTCGAAAACAAAAAATTGGTTTCCCCACTCCCGGAAGTTGCTCAGCAATATGTTATATACATATATTTTCTTGATCATCGTGTGTGTCTCAGCCGGCTTAAGCAAGCTAAGAGGCTTTGCATGGAAATATTTTATAGGTACAGACGAGTTGATTTCAGATATGAAATCAGCATAGTTTTGCGGAAGATTTCATCCTAACTCATATTGTGTTAAATGGAACAGATAATATGAAAATTATGTTTCTACATTGAAAAAGAAAAAAACAATTATCGGTTTATATTTGTATATGAGGAGTGCGTTTTTGTCATGCCCGCTTGTCTATACAGCGCTCACGATGCGTGAAATGTGTCACATGAAATGCAATGCAATATAGTTGACTGGGCTAAGCGAATTGACAACAAATCACATTTTGCATGTAATTCCATAATTTGAGACTCTGCAAACAGTTGTCAAAGAAACGACGACGCATCCTAAGAGCATTTCCAAATAAATTTTCAGTCTGTTTAAAATCCGTTCTTACATTTGTGAGATGTAGAGACAAAAATATGATATCTAGGTATGAATACAGTGAACTGAAAGAAAAGCATACAAATTGCAATGATTAAAGAATGCATGCTTGCATTTTAGCAAGTTTCCCCTTAGTTTGTTACACTCTCACATACAACATACCGTCCCTAGGTTGAATTTTCCGCATTTATCATACTATCCCTAAGCCGACTGTACATACATATATTCGCTCTGTGCCAAAATGAATGAACAACATCAATTTCTTTCGAATGTCATGAATTATTTAAGAGCTCGTTTTTTTCCTAAGAGCAACTGAAATGAAACTAAACAAAACTAAATATGTTGAGCAACTGCTTTTTCTCCGAAACTCAGGTAACAGAGCAAACAATAAAAAGCAAAAGTATATTTATATGTATTTGTTTGTTAAACAATAATAATGTGTTTAAAGAGCAAACAGGCAGCAGCTATAACAACAGCACCGATGTGAAATATTTAATGTGGCCATAAAGAAAGGATATTTGCACTTATAACCAACGTCCTGATGCCACAAAGATACAAATGTACAACATTTCCAATGTGAATCATGGCCCGGCAGACGTGATCTTGTTTCACTTGCCCTTTTCACAAATCGTCCACAGTTTTATTGCACCTTGAAACGCCAACGGCCCACCAGGTCAGCCCACAACCCACCAGGCCGCTTTCCCCCTGATCCCTTTTTGGGCAGCGGCAAATACGAGACATGAATTGAATGTACTCGTGTGTACAAACAGGACACAAATGAAAAAGTATTAATCCCTTTTGGGTTGAAAGCCAACTTTTGGTATATTAAAATGCGCTCGTTCACACTCAGCCCATCAGTACGCAGACTACCCACCCAATCACCCCTAGCATTCGGGCACTGCCAAGTCGGTTATTCGCTAAGGTTGTTGCCGGAGAAAGAAAAACTAAAAAACGGTAAATAAACAATCGAGGTTATCACATCGACCGGCAACAAATGTGAGACAATATAAAAAGAAGTGGTACCCTGTAAATGTAATGTTTGAGTTTATAGCTTTAGGACTCGCAGATTTAACGATGGACAAATTAATTTGACGTTCTTCACTCTTAAGGAAGTTGAAGCACGAACAGGATAGACAGAATAGGAAATACTCGTAGTTTGACATTTGAGTTAGTGGTTCGCTACAATTACGAATTTGAATTTGTAGCTGAAAATCTGTCAAATGAGTCAACAACAGTCTTTGCCATTAGTGTGACCCCCGAAAATTTGTCATAGTTCTATAAAGTCGAAGAGAATACTTCAAATTGTTTAAATTTTAAAATTTTATTTAATTTGTATTTCAAGTATTTCATCGAAAAACCTTATCCAGCCACCCACGAGATGTAGGTCACGTATCAACTTACGGGGTTTGGTTGTATTCACCCCAGCCAATATCGTATCGCAATGTTGTTATAACCAAACAGAAACCAAAAGAGTAATGTAAAAGCTACCAATGAGATCCAAAAGTAAGGAATAAGTTAAAAAATGTTACAGAAATAGGGGGAAAGGGGGCTTATTGTTTTTAACTTCATAAATTGTTGGCAAAAACTATAGTTACGAGTATATGATTTCTTTTTCTTCGATTCTTCTATATTTAGTGCGATTTCAATTGAATACTTAGTGGTTTTAAAATCGCCGGTCTGGCAAGGCTATCAGCTGTTATATACCTGTCATCTGAAGTGTTATTTATTTTATGAATACGAGTATGGATCGTTTAACTACCGAACAACGCGAAAAAATAGTTAAAACATAATACAAAAATAATGATTAAAACGTGAGTACTTTTTGTGCATTACGGGGTAATTATGGTAGTTATAATCGATCTACTGTGCAAGGAATTAGCAAGATTATGAAGGAATTTGAAGAGAGATGTGGTCAGGTCTGTATATCATCGCAATGTACGCACGGGCAAAAATATCGCTTTTGTATTGAAAGTGTGGCGGATAATCCGAATTTCAATTTAGAACACTATGGCCGTACAATAACCGACTTTTTTTTTTGCCACAATTGAAGATTATGAACTGGACAATAACTGCTTTCAACTAGACGGTGCCACGGGTCACACAGCATGATAAATTTTGGCTTTATTGTTTGAGAAGTTTCCCGAAAGCGTAATTTCACGTTTTGGCATTTTGGCAATGCCAATTGGCTACCAAAACCATGTGATTTGACGCCGTTTTTGTGAGTTTTCGTCAAATACCGTGTTTATGTGGATAATCCCCAAATTTTGGAGCATTTGAAGATTAAAATACGTAAAGTTATAGCCGAGATACTGCCTGAAACATGCGAAAAAAATGGTCGAACACTATCTCAAAAGGATCCACTGCTGCAAACAATCCAGAGATACTCATTTAAATGACATTATATTTCGTACATAATGGCAAGATCCAAGCATTATAATGAAATAAAAGTTTTATCGAAATCATAGTTTTATGTGTTTTTTATTTAACTTTACCCTTGAAACCGAAAAAATGGATAACCCAGTATGAAATTAATGCGTCTTTGCAATATTTATTGTTGTTGTTTTTTTTTTTTTTTTGTATTTCATATATCGTTTATTCATGTCTAAATTTCTGGTACGTCATACAAAAAGCTTAATAGCCACAGTCGGTTTTTAACGCCGGTTTCAAAGACGAATTCGCGTTTCGATCTTCATTAACGTATTTTTATTTGTTTTTTCGAACCGCCTCCCAAATTTGTTTTCAAATCAAACACCAAAAAGCGGGCATAAAACTCAGTTAACATAGAACTGATTAATTCATGTTTTTATGCATTTGTAATAATATTTTTGATTCAAAACACGGAAGGAACCAATTTGGCAATTTTTTTCTAGAACTCACCGAAATCCCACCATGAAAATAGGGTATATTTGGATACACTTTAGATATACATATTTATATATATACATATATAGATATGCTATGGTCGAATTAAGCTTGTGTTTTTTTTTACATTTCAAATGACCAATTTGAAATATCAATTGATGTGTTTCGAATTTCAATTGATGTTTTTTGAATTTCAATTGATGAGTTTTGTATTTCAATTGATGAGTTTCGAAGTTCAATTGATGTATTTTGAATTTCAATTGATGTCTTTCGAATTTCAAATGGAAATTTTGTATTTGCAATTGATGTCTTTCGAATTTCAAATGGAATATTGGAATTTCAATTGATGTCTTTTGAATTTTAATTGCAAATTTTGATTTTCAATTGATGCCTCTAGAATTTCAAATAGAAATTTTGATTTTCAATTAATGTGTTTCGAATTTCAATTGGAATTTTTAAATTTCAATCGGAATTATTCGAATTTCAATTGAAAATGGTGTAGTGGTATATGAATTATGTATGACTTTGTGTTTTTTCATTTTTAACCGGTATGAAAAGCTATATATGTATATACATACAGGGCTCTATATATACAGCGCGAAAAAATCTTCATAATTGTTTTGGGAAACTGAGGGTCCTTAAGGGCATAATAATGTCCTTGAAAACATATTCAAGGGTGCTGAAGAAAGCAAATGCAAAAATAGCTACTCTTCAGTCTACATGTAGTTGAAAAAAAAACCCATTGCACAAATTTTGGAATAGTAATTTCCACTGGCAAGCAATAATAAACAATTGCTAATGGAAAAATTATTCTGACACCCAAATAGTGGACCAAAATCCAAAATAAAAATTTAAAAAAAAAATTTCAATTTTTTTTTTTCAAAAATTTTCCAAAACTATACAATTAGTTGGCTTAAATTTTTGGTCCGCATCATTATTGAACCACTTACTTACACTTACTTACGCTGCTTACTTGCATCACTATTGTACATTCCAGGAATATTACCAATATTGTTGCTAAAATTAAATATTCAAAAAGCTCCATTCAGAGAGGTTGCAACTTTATTTTTATACATTCAATATTGTTTATGTAATAATGAATATCAAAAGTTCTTTCTATATACTAGTTTGCAATATTTCATGTTGACTGTTGACCAAATTAAATATGCAAACTTCATTGTAATTATTATGTAAATGACAGCGGCCTTTGCTCAAAGGTAAAACTAATATTTGTGTTCGCCCAACTTTGTAATGTAGTAACAGGGCATCATGTTATGCAAATAGATTTACTTTGACATATTGACAGTTATTTTGGATTTTCTGGATTTTTGCGTTGCGTGTAAATTTACCAATTACGATTTTTTTCATATTTATTTTTTTTTTTTTTCTTTTTTTTTTTGGGAGAATTATTTTCAAGGGGGTTATTTCATACTGAGTTTGAGTGTTATTTCATTTGAAGTTTATTTCAAAGAGCCGTGTAAACCAGCACATACAACGTACATAATACGTTAATGGAAAATGTTAACTATTTTATTTGATTTTTAATGTCAAAATATTGATTTCGATTTGATTTTTGTTTAATGGTTTTGAATGCCATTAGGCAAGAGAATGAATGAAAAAATTTCGCCTAGAGAATCAATAATATTTTATTAATCTAAATGAATTAATTTCATTAATATAAATAATTGGTGGAAGGAATATTTCGTAGAATTGCTTAATGGTAAATTCAGCAAAATGACTCCTCTAAACGAGATTTCTCTTATCGAATACAACAATATAGAAGATGTCCCCGCACCATCTTTAAGAGAAGTTAAAACTGCAATCCAGAGAATGAAAACCAACAAAAAAATACTCTGAATTTCCCAAAGCAGCAGGAACGAGTTTTACCAGTGCTTTCTACCTAGTGCTGTGTAAAATCTGGTATGCAAAAAGAATGCTAGAAGAGTGGATCGTCAGCATAGTTTGCCTGATTCACAAAAAACGAGCATATACTATGCTATGTAAAAACTAACGAGGTATTAGTCTCCTCAACGTTGCATATAAGCAATGTAGGAAATGTCAGCAGTGTCAGCAGTGAATCTGTACTGATTCGCTATTGACTTTGTCACCAGTACTACTGGCCAGTTATACCCCCTGCAATGCTCTCTACTGTTGGCATTTAACATGTGCTTGTCATTGGGAATGCACTACTGACCGCGGTACTATAGAGTAGATGATTACTCTGGGGCCACTTGGAGAAATTGGAACCAGAGATTCTGTAGTTCGTTTTAGCAATTCTAGTTTGCTCATTTGCAAATATTCACAATTTTGCAGATATCCACAGTACAAAATACTATAAGGAGCATAAATTCAAACAACTGCATTTATTTTGATAAAGTTATACATTTTATTAAAGAAAAATGTTTCATAAAACTAAAAAGGTACAAGTTATTCATATGTCTTTTCGCATGGGCTCCATATCTTCAAGGCTGGCTAAACCTTTTTAATACGATAAAAATAAATTATTGTTCTTTGTTAGAAGAGTCACTTTTGTTTCCGTTTTCAACTTCTTCCCCTTTTTTTGGCTTTGATGCGACTTGTTTGCTTAAATTGTCTATTCTCCTGGCGTTGAAAGGCTGCTCATGTTATACAGGGTGTCCGTCGAGAAGGTATACTACTTTGTTTTGCTGGCATTTTGGTAAACATTAGTCTTAACAGTTCAAATTTGGCAGTCGTGAAGTAGAGGCGTGGCAAATTTATTATGGAAAAATATTCGATAAACCGATGTGTTTTAATCTTCAAAGCATTTTATCAAAATCAATCATTGATTACTGTGACGATGAGAAAGTTACGTGACATTTTTGGGAGAAACAACGTGCCAACAAGACGCACTATTTATCGAGTAGTGGATGGTTTCAAAGAAAAAGGGTCGGTCTGTAGCTGAAAGCGCCAAGCATGAACCACAACGTACTGCAAGATCGGCTTTCATTTAATCAAATATTATGAACAAAGAAAGTGTATACCTTCCCGACGGACACCCTGTATATTTTTAAAACTACACGTTAAATTTATTTTTATATTAACTTTTATTTATTTATTTTTTATGAAACACTTTAGTTTTGCGAGCGGCCACGTTTGATGTCAACTAAACAAGATGAGTGAAATGTAAAAAATTTGTCTACTCATTAAAATACGAACTGTAGACACTGTTTTGACAGTGACACCAAATTTGTCGACAAAAAGGGGTGACTTGGAGGCGCTTAACCCCAGCCTTCCTGCAGGGAGATCATGGCGTCCATACTATGTGAAAGACTGAAACTCCATGTCGTCCGTATCATTGATTCCACACCTGGCCGCTCTACAACTGACCACATTTCAACACTCAGACAAATACTCGAGAAGGTCCACGAACTCGAAATCGATACCTATCATCTCTATATCGATTTTAAACAGGCTTATGGCACTCCATAGAGAAAAGAGCTATTCAAAGTTATGAATAGATTTGGCATACATTCTAAGCTCATTAAACTATGCCAAGTGATTCTGAACACCACCTGGAGGTGCGTGAAAGCTGATGGGATCACATCCAAAAAGTTTGGCAATGTCAGAGATTTTCGGCAAGATGACACACTGTCATGTAGCTTCTATGACATCCTTCTGGAATTGATTATGAAATCGGCAAACATCAACACAGGCAAAAAAATCTTTAATAAATCGTGTTAGGTCTTTGGCCACGCTAATGATATTGATTTGAACGGCCACAATAACCGAATCAATCAATCCCCACTCAAAAAATAAGTGAATGCAGTGGGTCTGAAAGTGAACGCAGAACACTCTAAGTACATGCTGTCTACCACAAAGCACGCCGAAATGGGGTCCAACCATTTGGAATGGGGTTCATATAACATCGAGGTGGTCAAGAAATTCGTTCGAGATATCATCGAACAATGATGTAACTGCTGAAATCCAGAAAAGAGTTGTACTGGTCAGTATATGTTTAGGTAGTCTTCGAAAGCTACAGCGATCAAAGCATCTTTCGCAAAAAATCAAAAGTCAAACTATATCATCAACTCCTAACAGCCAGTTTTTCTATATGGATCTGAATTTTGGTGTCTAAAATCAACGGACGAGAAATTTTTATTGGCTTTTGAAAGGAAAAGTCTTCGTACAATTTTCGGCCCAGTATGCAAGAACGGTAAAGGGAGAATACAATACAATCAAGAACAGCAGATCAACACGTAGATGTCTGTGAAAAAAAACTGAGCTAAACATTTACGATGGCCAAATCATCCGCAACGAATTGAATGTGCCTGCCAAGAAAGTATTCTCGACGTTTTGAGTAGAAAACCCGGTCGCCCTCAGACCAAATGAACAGACTTGGGGCGAAATAATGCGAAAAAACTAAGGATATCCAACTGGAAAACAACGACTCAAAACAGAGATGCCTGCAGAAAATTTGTAGACCAAGCGGAATCTACCTGAAGAAGGTTCAGCGCTTCAAAATAAATACAGATAATTCTAAATAAAAATGGCCTTACAGAATGTTATCACTACATTGTTCTTAATAACTTTGATTGGTGTTTTGAAGCGTAATCTGAGTATTTAGACCACATGTTGAACTAAGAGTGATTGAACCGCCCACAGGATACGTGCCAGTAAAGCTAAGGAAACAAGCAACGAACTTAGTAAAGCCAGAATAAAAGTTAACTTGCTCGTTGCAGCTACAACAGCTTTCTGGAAAAATTGCTTATAAAAACAAAATTTCAATCTTTTCCATAAATTGTCCGAAAAGAGAACAGTAACAGTAATGTAAAGCTGTTCATATTTAGAAAATTATAAATAATCTCGACGCACTATTTTTGATCACTAAATGTAGCCATAAAAGCTTTCCGATTGTTAATCTTTTTGTTCTTTTTTTGTACTTTTCTTTTACACAATAAAAATTGTGTTTTCTGAAATGCCTTAAGTTAAGAACTTTGAACCTGCTGAAAAAGAAAATTTAGCGAAAAACTGCCTTAATACAATACAATTTTGATTCGATTGAGTGGTTTAAGAGAAATGGTCAGTAGTATGAGCAAAAAATCGTTTCTTTGACCATAATTTTTAAATTAAGGAAAATATCCACACAATAATAATAGTTCTTTGCTTTTTTTCTTCTATAAGCAAACCCTGAAATACACCACTTTGACCTCTGAAATTATGAAGTGATCTGTTAACTAAGCCATAAACGATTCAAATAATCACCTCTATTCGTGAACATTTTGTTCGTTGACGAAAATTTGGCGTACAAACGAGAGCGGCCACAAAACTAGCCGAATTGACGTATAGATGGCGCCAGTAACTTGAAAAAATTATTTTGGTGAAAACAGGCAACGTTATAGAACATATTTTTTAAGTCTCATGGCGCCACATTGTTTGGCATTTTTATTTGAACCATTAAAAGTAAACGATCTCAGTGAATTTGTAAACATGAAAAAAATTGGTCACCGCTATGTTATCCAATATTTCCATTTGAATGGTCTCAGTCCAACCAATATTAAAACCGAGCTAGATTGTATCCTAGTAGAGGCTGCTCCTTCTTTTACGACTGTAAAGTACTGCATAGCAGAGTTTAAACGAGGTCGTACGAGCTACGAAAATCAACACCGCAGTGGTCGACCAATTGAGGTGTCCTCGCTAGACATGGTAAAACAAATCTACAAAATGCTATTGAATGATCGTCGACTGAAGTGAGTGAGTGAATGAGCTAGCTGAAATGATAGGCATTTCGAAAAGTGTTATATGTACATCATTTATTGAGCGAAGATTTGAAGATGAGAAAGCTGTACGCAAGATGGGTGCCGCGCTTGTATTCAATAGAGCAAAAACAGCATCGTGAAATGTTCAATAAAGTGTTTCACGATGTTTCACCGCAATAAAGCTGAAATTTTGCATCGATTTACAACCATTAATGAGAAATGGATCCAACATTTCACAGCTGAAACAAAGGAACAGTCAAAGCAGTGGACTGGAATGGGAGAATCGTGTATGAAGAAGGCGAAGACAGTTCCATCATTCATTCTGGTATGGTATTATTCTGGCATGGTATTATTTGTATTGATTATCTTCAGAAAAGAAAAACCATCAGCGGCAAATTTTATGTTAATTTATTGAAATAATGGAAAAAGGCTGCATTTGACAAACAAAAAAGTGTTGTTTCATGAAGACAATGCTCCAGTTCACACATCCACTATAACGATGGCCAAAATTAATTAATTGAAGTTTGAATTGCTTCATCACACATCTTATTCGCCAGATTCAGCTCCCTCGGACTATTTGGTATTTCCAAATTTGAAAAAATGGCTCAGTGGTAAAAGATGTGCCAACAGGAGGTGGAGTCTGCGCTTGATGGCTACTTTAAGGAGTTTGACAGTTCTTACTATAGCTATTGTATAGAAGCTATTGAATATCGCTGGAAAAGACTGTATCAAGCTAAAAGGACATTATGTTTAAAGTAAAGAGAAAAATTTTTCAGCTTTTTGTGTCTTCTCGTATTTTATATCAACCTAAATTTATGAAAAAGTTTTCTCTGTGATACAATTCCAGAATGTACACAAATAAAACTTTAAACGAATTTAGCGTGATCAATAAACTTAAATTATGACAAATTGGAAAAACGGAAAAACTGAAAAAACATATTAAATATATAGAAATGTCGCTAATTGGTGCTCTCATGCTCACAAAATCTTCAAATGAGCAACAAAAAAACTCCTATACTAAGATAGTTAAATTATATACAAACTCGCAAAACACTGTTAAGACAACGCTTAATTCTGTCCATGTTATGGCATAATAAAGTTGAATTCCATATAATAAGAAGTATTAGAACATCATGTTCAATGGGCTTCCGCAAGCTCAATGGAAAATTGTAACCTCCAAACCAGCATCCTCTGCTTTTTAAGTGAAAATAATGAACAAAACTTCGAAGGAATTGAGAAATTCTACGTTACCATGCTCTATTTGTAGTTTTAATTGACAGACAGTATCAATAATGTAAAAAAATCCTATGGTGAAAACGGTTGGTTGTCCACATTTTCTTATGAATATTGGAAAAATTAATTGTTGTTGAATATAGTTAATCCTTCCCATGAATTAGAAATGAATTTCATAAATTAAATTAAATTATGAACTATGAATTAAAATGAATCTTCGAAATATTAGATTGAATTAATTAAATTTAATTTAAATTAATTTGTTATTTTTAAACAACATTATAATAACATAATAACATTTAATAAATTGTTATTGTCTAAAGGGTGTCCAAACAAGAACGCAAGATTTAAATGACTAATGCAGCAATTGAATTGTTTCTCTGGCTGTATGACATGTGGCGCCGTTTTGTTGAAACCACATGACCTCCGCATTCACTTCTTCAATTCTAGGCACGAAAAAAACTGGTTATCATTTCACAATACCGAACACCATTGACTGTTTGCGCTTGACATGCCTCATTTTCATAAAAAAGGTCGAATGATTCCTCCAGCCGAAAATCCACACAACACAGTGACACGTTGAGGATGCATTAGCTTCTCGTAAATCACTTGAGGATTTTCCTCACACCGAATGCGACAATTCTGACGAAGCCATCAAGATGGAAATGGGCCTCGTCACTGAAGATGATTTTATCGCCAAAATCAGCATTTTCATGTTGTCTTTCCAATACCCAATTAATGAACTAACTTCGCTGTCCCTGGTCAGCTGACTTCAGTTCCTGAGTCAATTGAACTTTGTATGCATGAATATGCAAATCTTTCGTCAAAATTCGCTGCATAGTGGATTTGGAGACACCAATTTGCTGAGCTCGGTGTCGAATTGAGGTGGATGGAGTTTGAGCGACATCATCACGTACAGCAGCGACATTTTGGAGCATTATTGTGACCCCAAATTGATTGCAGCTTGCGAACTGTATCCGCAAAACTTTCACCATTTTGGTAAAACAATTTCACAATGAGAATGCGTTGTTCATTCGTCTGGCGCTCCATTTTTACTAACCTCGCACCTTCTACAAGCAAACAATAACAATTGTTCAAATGTCAAACAATGACACTTCGAATGGCGCCAAATTTAAATCTTGCGTTCTTGTTGGGACATCCTTTAGAATTAAAATTGCATTATATCAAATTACACTAATTAAAGTAGAATTACATTGAGTTGCTTGTATCAACCAATTTGTAAACATTATAAATTGTAAAAATTAAGTATTTGTTTGCTTGTGTAAAGGCTGCTTCAAACAACCATGTAATTATAACCACCCCCTATTTTTGTTACACTCATATGGCAACCCAACGGAGCACGGAGGTCTCGTGGTTGAAACCAGCGATATACTCGCTCCACTTCGCCAGCCGCCCTCAACATGCGAATAGAACCCAAATAACACATAATGTAAGTTAACTGAATATCCCGTTTTCTTTTCATCTCCTCCAATACGAATCCGCCACATCCGCCAAGAACCTAAGTTTTTCCACAAAACCTCCAATTTGTCTCGAAAAAATAAGTCACCTGTTTATTTTTGCTTTATGTTTAATTTTAGTTACTTTAATGGAAAGTAAACATGGCAATTCTTTTTTATTTAAATAACTTTAATATGGTAATGCCTTTAAAAGTAAAAACCAAACTGTGAGTTAGTTATGTTCAGGTGTGATTTCAGTACTTGGTCAAAATAATAAATTCATTGCTTAATTTTTTAATATTCTCGCAGCCTGCTGTAGTCCTTTTGGAAAGGCTAGTTATTTTACTGTCATTTATCTTTATTTATAACAAAATATATAGTAAAAAATCAGCCATTGGTCGAAAAAGTCATTGTTCTCCGAAGGAAAGAAGAATTGTTTCAAGACTAAGAGAAATTGGCCAAAGTCTTCCTTCTATAACAGAAACTGTGAATCGGTCGCTATTTTTTTTTTTTTACAAAATGCTTTAAAGCCAAAAAAGCCCGTCGAAACTCGCGGAAGACCCAAAAAAAACTTCAAATACAACAGATATCCGTATGGTAACACTTGCGAAAAAGGACACATTTGTGTCTTCAAAAGCGATTTCAGCAGAAACTTGAAATGTAATTTCATCGCGAACGGTTCGTCGTAGACTACAAGAAACAAATTTACCAGGACGAATAGCCAGAAGAGTTCCTTTGCTTAGCCAAAAAAACGTGTAAAGGCCAGATTGGCGTTTGCAAGAAGTCATTTCAATTGGTCCGGAGGAGAAGGTGAAAAAAGTGGCGAAACATTTTATGGAGCGATGAAACAAAAATTAATGTATTTGGAAACGACTGTGCCAGGAATGTTCGACGCCCTAAGGGTAAAGAATCCCATGTTCGCTTTACAAACAACACGATCAAGCACGGGGGCGGCAATGTTACATTCTGGGGTTGTTTCTCATGGTAAGGTGTCGGACCGAGACATCGAATTACCGACACTATGACCAGATTCCACTACAAAGATATCTTGGGAAATACGATGTTGAACTATGCTGTGGAAAGTATGCCTCTTAGATGGACATTCCAGCAGGATAATGATCTGAAACATACTCCTAAGATGGTAAAGGATTGGTTTCAAGATAATAATGTTGCCCTTCTTGACTGGCCAAGACAATCTCCGGACTTAAATCCAATCAAAAATCTTTGAGGAGAGTTGAAACAAAGAATTGGGAAGCAGGTTCTAAAAAATAAGGATCAGTTATGGAATTTTGTTCAAAAAATGAAATAACAGTAAAAACCTGCAGGAAGCTTATTGCCAGCATGCCAAAAAGAATCAACAGAATAATTGAAAATAAAAGTGGATATACCGGCTTTTAATGAAACTTAGCCAATTTAGCAGAAAACATTTTATTTTTTTACTTTTTTGCTTATTTTAATTAAATGTACTTATTATTTTGTCCAATGTTTTTTGATTAATTTCTTACTTTTTGAAAAATATTGAATTTAATTTTTGTTATTGTTTTAGTATTTATTTTATTTCTAATGTTATACGAAAAGAAATTAGTATTTGTTTTTTCTTTTAATTTAAGTAAATTTTCGTCTACGAGCCTTTAAAAAACATATGTATGTAGAGTGTACTTATTGTTTTGACCATATGTGTAAGTTTCAACTGAAATCTTCGGACCAAATCTGACAGATTTACACCCTAACAATTGCATTTTGTAATTGGAATAAATAAGTTACGAAGTAAGTACTTTTTATACACTTTGAATATAGCCTGGCATTATAACGCATCTCATCGATAAGCTGGTGGCTGCTTACTTTATGTTCTTTATTGGATAAATTTCCAAGATTTTCCATTAAAACTATTTTTATTAAAGAAAAATCTAAAAATATTGGATGCATTGCTAAATTGAATGATCTAATTGCAAACGATAATCGCTCAAGGATGTTTTGCAGTTGCATCTGCAATGTTCGATATTTCGATATTTGTTGTATTATTATATTTACTTCCGAACACTTCTACTTACTACCTTAATATATGGTTTAAATAATCAAACTAGTTTCGGAAAGTAAATAAATTAAAAAATAAAAAAAAGAAAAATTGTCCGTTTGCTCTGCAAAATGTGGCCTACCTAAGGTAATTAATGCATGCCCCTTTAGAAGTGGTAACATTATTTCACTAATCTAATGGCATAGATTTATCCCTGACAGTCCATTTACACTGTATGTAGAAATATAAATTTTTATTCTGAAATACGGAACTTTCCTTATAACTGCAGTTCACTGATACAAAGTCAATTAATTGATAGTCTAGTACAAAATAAGGACTGCAACAAATGACGATCAATCTTAAATCAGTTATGTACTGTAGATTATAAATTATATAGTTTTATAAAGGGTGTCCCAACAAGAACGCCAAATTTAAATTTGGCGCTATTCAAAGTGTCATTGTTTGACATTTGAACAATTGTTATTGTTTGCTAGTAGAAGGTACGAGGTTAGTAAAAATGGAGCGCTACACGAATGAACAACGCATTCTCATTGTGAAATTGTTTTACCAAAATGGTGAAAGTTTTGCGGCTACAGTTCGCAAATTGCGATCAATTTGGGGTCACAATAACGCTCCAAAAGAGTCAACTGTTAAGAGATTAATGGATAAATTTGCCAAAAACTGGGTCTGTTAGTGATGTAAAGGCAACAACGCGCCTTCGACCAGGTCGATCGACCGAAAATGTCGCAGCTGTACGTGATGATGTCGCTCAAACTCCATCCACCTCAATTCGACACCGAGCTCAGCAAATTGGTGTCTCCAAATTCACTATGCAGCGAATTTTAACGAAAGATTTGCATCTTCATGCATACAAAGTTCAATTGACTCAGGAACTGCCAACTGGCCGTGGACAGCGAAGGGAGTTCGTTAATTGGGTATTGGAGAGATAACATGAAAATGTTGATTTTGCCGATAAAATCATCTTCAGTGACGAGGCCCATTTCCATCTTGATGGCTTCGTCAATAGGCAAAATTGTCGCAATTGGGGTGAGAAAATCCTCGAGTGATTCACGAGAAGCAAATGCATCCTCAACGTGTCACTGTGTGGTGTGAATTTTGGGCTGGAGATCATTGGACCTTTTTTTTATGAAAATGAGGCATGTCAAGCGCAAACAGTCAATGGTGTTCGGTATCGTGAAATGATAACCAGTTTTTTCGTGCCTAGAATTGAAGAAATGAATGCGGAGGGCATGGTTTCAACAAGACGGCGCCATATGTCATACAGCCAGAGAAACAATTCAATTGCTGCATCAGTCATTTAAATCTTGCGTTCTTGTTTGGACACCCTTTATTTCCTACACTATATTATACAATAAAATGTGAAAGAGTCGCGAAAGAGTCACAGAGTCGCGGCCTATCACTTGAGCAGTACGGTTGATACCTACCACCTACCTACCTACAATGTCAAAAATAATTTGCTCTGCTTGTTACAAAAGCATTAATAGAAACAGTGTGATTGTTTGCAATATTTGCCAAAGAAAATTGCATAAGTTCTGTGCAAATATAGACAATGATGGTGCGATCACTGCCCTTTCTAGCTTTGCCAACATTGTTTACAATTGTGATAATTGTTTAATATCTGCTAGTGATTTGGTGAAGAAAGTTAGCTTGTTGTCTAATCAAATTGATGAAATTAAGTTGATGCTGTCTCAATTCATTCCTGTTAATACTGTAAACAACAATGTTCTCAACCAGTCTCATCGGCGTTCTTCTTTGCATCAAACCGGTTCTGAGTGTGCTCCGCGCTCTATGACTGATACTCTCTCTGCTGTAAAGAGTTTAAATAATATGCCTTTGACTGATGGATCGATTTGTTTTGGTGTTGATGATGTTTCTGCTGCATGTTCTGCTAATAATGGTTCGCTTGCTGCTACTATGAATAATGGCTCGCTTGCTGCTTCTGTGAACATTCCTGATGTGGGTGCTGCTGATGCTGTTGTTGATGTTGTGTTAAATGCAAATAATAATGCGTCATCTTTGCCGAATGACGATGTTTTCGCTGGCGCTGTTGGTGACGTTGCGCTAGCTGCTGGTTCTGCTGCTAACATGAAGTGGACTAATGTAACGAAAAGAAAGCAGAATAAACGACGTGTTGTGGTTGGCATGAATGTCAATACAGAGCTGGATGTTGTCACTCAGATGAAATGGGTACATTTATCATCATTTAAAACAACAATGACTGCTGATCGTTTGATAGCATATGTGGGTAATCATTTAAAAATTGATAAGGATTCTATTGCTTGCTATCCATTAATTAAAAAAGATATGATTGTTGATCATCTAAAATACATTAATTTCAAATTAGGAGTGGCTCCTGAGCTATATGATAATTTGTTTAAATCTGAACTGTGGACTGCTAACATTAAGATTCGTCCTTTTAAGTTTTTTCCAAAGAAGAAGCCTCTATCTCACGAAGCTTAGTAATGCCATTAAATTCTAATAATTCGCCTTTGAAAATTTATTATCATAACGTGTCTGGTATGAGGACAAAATCTATGTTAATTTTTCCATTTACATCTCAATGTGATTATGATGTCTATGTATTTGTTGAAACTTGGCTTAATTCGGATTTTTTTAATGAAGAATTTTTTGATACAAAAAAATTTAATGTCTTTCGTAAAGATAGAGATTGTGTTTTAAGTGGCTGCTTGAGAGGTGGTGGTGTGTTAATTGCTGTGAATAGTGCCTTCGTTTCAAAACAATTTGAATTAAGTGATGGCAACTTATTATTGGATCAACTTTGTGTTGAAATTCAATCTATTCAAGGAAATTTTTTTATTTGTGCCTCTTATATTCCGCCAAATAGTTTGGATAGTTTGTATCAGGCTCACTCAAATAACATTTTGCATATTTCAGACAATTTAAATAGTAATGATAAAATGTGTATCTTAGGTGATTTTAATTTAAATAATATTGTTTGGAATGAAGTTCGTAACATTGATAAATTTCTTCCATGTAATGTTAATAAGTCGTTTGAAATTGATTTTATTGATGCATTACTTAGTATTGGTCTGCAACAAATTAATAAAGTGTTTAATAAATTAAGGCGTTTGCTAGACTTAGTTTTTGTTAGCAATGACATGTTGTTTTCGGTAGTTAAATGCAATTTTCCTGTTTCTCCTGAAACGGTTCATCATTCTGCAATTTGTATTAATTTACAATTTTATAATCTTTCGAAGTCTAACATTCCTATATTAGCTAATGATTATGACTATAATTCCTGTAACTTTGATTCTTTAAATGAACTACTTTCAGATATCAATTGGCCCGATATTTTAGATAGTAATATTGTCGCTATTTGTTATGATGAATTTTTAAAAATGACAAATTTTATAGTCGAGCATAATATATCTCACATTAAGCCAAAGGTCTATAAATTACCTTGGTACACCAAAGGATTGAAAAAATTAAAAAACTTAAGGAATAAATTTTATAGTAAATTTATGATTTCTAATTCCCCGATTGATGAAAAATATTATATTCATTATATGCGTGAATTTAATTGTTTAAATAAATTTTTGTATAATCAGTATATACTATCGTTTAATGAGTCTTTAAAAGATAATCCAAGACGGTTTTTTTCGTATATAAAGTCAAAAAAAAAACAATTCTTCCATCCCTAAAGGTCTAAAGCATAATAATATTGTTTCAAATTCGGCAGAAGAATCAGTAAACTTATTTAAGAATTTCTTTGAATCAAGTTTTACAAAAGATAATACTGTAAATAATTTTAGTAACTTCGACAATATTGTGCCTTGTGTTGATATTGGGTCTATTGACATTTCTGATGAGGACATTCTGTCTGCCATTCTTAAGCTCAAAAATTCTTTTAAATCTGATCTGCATGGAATCTCTTCTTTTCTTCTTAAAAAATGCTCAACAGCTTTTTTAGTTCCTTTAAAAATTTTGTTTCAAAAATCACTTGATTCTGGATATTTTATTCATAAATGGAAAACTGCAACAGTCTTTCCAGTTTTTAAGTCAGGAGATAGAACCTTAGTTACTAATTACAGGCCTATTTCTAAGTTACCTAACATTGCTAAAGTTTTTGAGCATATTATGCATGAAAAATTATATTTTTTAATAAAGAGGCATATTAACCCTAATCAGCACGGATTTTTTTCTGGTCGTTCCACAACTACTAACTTAGCTATTTTTAGTAATTTCTGTTTAAATGAATTTGAAAGTGGTGTTCAAGTTGACACGATATACACGGACTTTTCTAAAGCTTTTGACAGAGTTCGCCATGATATTCTCTTATTTAAGCTTCATAAATTCGGTTTCCACTCCAATGTCTTAAATTGGTTGAAATCGTATTTGGGTAATCGGGTATGTACTGTTTGTATTGATGGTTATTATTCTAGTGCTTATTTTCCTACCTCTGGTGTTCCACAAGGTAGTATTCTTGGGCCTTTATTGTTCAATATTTTTGTTAATGATATTGGTATGTGTTTTAAAAATTCGAAATATCTTATGTATGCAGATAATCTAAAGATTTTTAAATCAATCTACACGTTGAATGATGTTACGTTGTTGCAGGAGGATTTAGATAGGATTGCTATTTGGTCGAAAGCTAATGATTTACCATTCAATACTAATAAATGTTTTAAACTGACATTCCATCGCTGTAGAAATACAATTAATTCATTATATCATATTTATCATGAAATCTTGGAAGAAATTTTTGAATTTTCTGATTTGGGGGTAGTTTTTGACTTCAAATTTACATTCAAAAATCACCTAGATTACATTATACCAAAAGCTTATGCGATGTTTTATTTTATTCGTAGAAATATGTATAAATTCTCTGATCCTTATACAAAAAAAGTTTTGTTCTCTGCTTTTGTACGTTCTAAACTCGAGTATGCATCGGTTATTTGGAATCCTGTTGCATCAATTCATTCTATGCGGATTGAAAAAGTACAGAAAGTGTTTTTAAGATATGCCTTGTCGTCACTTAACCTTACTTCTCCTTTACCGTCCTATGAAAGGCGCTGTGCATTCATTTCGTTGCAAACTTTGGAGGCCAGAAGGAACATAGCGTCTGTTATGTTTCTTCATGCCGTTGTTTCGGGATATATTGATTGTTCAGATCTACTTGCACTCATACGCTTTAATGCTCCATCTCGCTCTCTCCGTCATATGTATACTTTTAATATTGTTATGCATTCGTCTAATTATATTTGCAATGAGCCCATTAACAGGTCAATGATTTTGTTTAATAGATTCTGCAACAACATTGACCTTTGCCTGCCTCATAATGTCTTTAGGCAATTAGTATGTAATTTATTAAATTAGTTAAGTTATTTACTTTAATTTTGTTAATTAGTTATATAAGATATTTGCTGGTCTGTAAGGATATAATCCATAGACTAAATAAACAAATGAAAATGAAAAATTTTGGAAAGCAATATTGAGTGATCATTAGGTTTGCTCTCACTATGCCGATGCATTTACCTGAATCTTTGATTAAAATATATATATTTTACTGTGTAGATCCAAACCTGCAAATATAAAGAAAAAACAAAAATTAATAAAACATTTTGTAAAAACTTTACATTGTATTTAGTTAATCTACAAGCACATAATAAAAGCTTTGATAATATAGCATCTGTTATAAAATTGTAATGGATGCCTTGTTGAATTGTGATAACTTGTAATAACAATTTGTATATAATGTTGTTTCTGGATGGTATTTTATCCTATTTAAATAGTTTCTCATTCAATTTTAAAATCGAGTTCAATTTATAAATGGTTGAATTTTTGACGTAAGTTTGGTCTTAAGGAAGCCTTCTTATAATACACTATATAAAACCAAGTGAATATGATCAAAAACTCATACACTCCCCTATACGTTATATTTGATCAACAAAAGTGACTGATGTAATATAATATAAAAAATTAAAATACTAAAAATTATACATTTTTCCTGAGGAGAAATCATTCCTTGATAGGGACTAATCTTCAGGTAAGTAGACGTGTAAATAAAAACGTCCTCTTCTTACATACTCGTATACTCGTACTACATTGATTTAGGCCGCCGTTTTTAATAAAATTTCATATTTTGTTAATATTATTAATATTAACCACACCCGCAAATGTGTAGGTTTTACATGAGTCTCGCTGTGAAAGCCTTACCCATGGTGTGTCACCACACAGGTGCTGTTTTCCATCATTTTTTTCTTGGTTATGCATATGTTCTTTCTTTCTTCTAGCGACAGCAAGCGCCCCTTTGGGGTACTCAAACTAATCCCGAAGGATTAGTCAAACTACCAGAGATTGGAAGTAGGTCCCTTGGAAAAACTTCCTCAGATCCCACTCCCTCACTCGGCCAAAGTACCTTTGTAGCCACTTGGTATGAAGTGAGCTACCTCCCGGGTAGGAGTTGAGGTAATCTAGGAAGACCCCGGATAGACATGAACAGTGTTTTTTAAGCTAATGCCTTCCTTCACCAACGCAACCTGAAGCAACGCAAATGCACTAAAAACACTTGTTCGGGCAACCACAACCAGCACGATGCTCCCACTAGGGATTCAACACCATTGACCAGGAATGAACAATGTTCCTTGGGCCCCTGGTCACCCGTGCTACCAGAAGAGAAGAACCCTCTGGTCTGGGTTTCGCAGACAAGCTACTCCAGTTTTGCTTTATCATACCTCGCATGGAACTGGTAATCCATAATCTGCGGCATAGATTTTCAATGTCCGAGGAGAGAATATCAACACAGCAAAGCACACCATGCTCCAATCATAGTCCATTAACCAGATCTCTCTGGTCATACAACTATATTAACGGAAAAGATAAATCTACTGATACCTCCCGACGGCTTCTCTATAAACCGCACCTGTTGCCAGGATGTGTCTTGTTTAACTATGACTCTCGCCTTTACTTGGTTTTCGAAAAACGGGTTCCAAAATCAGTTTGATGTCGTATTATAGGTGAATCCCAAGACATTATCCACCTTTTCCTAGGGCGATTGGCACAAGGCCACACTACTTTGTTTTTTGTACGCAAGCATCATACCCTTTGCCTGCTTAATTACAGGATCGGGTAGAGAGGCTTGCGTTTTAGGGGTAAGCGGTACAAAGCATCCTAGGAAACACCTGCCTACCCACCCCGCAATTTGGACAGTGCTTTGCAATTTCCAAAAAGGATCAATTTAAGAAAATAAAATTGTTTGTATTAAATAGTACTTTGATTCAATGAATGAACCAGCCATGTGACAAAACTGAATGGACATTATTTATTGATGGCTCTACAGTTTAAATGCTCTTCTTTTGGATAATGGAAATGAAAAACCATCCATATCAATGGCTCATGCCATTAATACAAAGGAAAATTACGAATCAATGACTGAAATTTTGACATTACCCAAATACAACGATAACAAATGGAAGATCTGACCTTAACCTTAAGGTGCGTGATTTAAATTTCTTTGCGCATACGAGTATAGTATAGACCATCGTAAATAATTGTTAATTAATCTGTTTCAGGTCATTGGTTTATTGACTGGAGGTTGACTGGACAAGGAGGTTTCACAAAATATTGTTGTTTCCTTTGTCTTTGGGATAGTCGGGCTACATGTCATCATTACGTCAGAACAGAGTGGCCAAAAAGAACTGAGTATTCACCAGGAAAACAAAACATTTCAAATAAACCATTAATTGATCCAAATGACGTTCTTCTTCCGCCGCTGCACATAAAATTTTGTGTTTCTAAGAACTTTGTCAAGGCTCTGGGCAAAGATGGTGCAGCATTTAAATATTTGCTAGTGGGTTTTTCTAAAATTACATATGCTAAAAACAAAGAAGGCATATTTGTTGGCCCTTAGATCAGGGAGCTATTGAATGATGACAATTTTTCACAATGTTTATGGGAGAAAGAATGTGCAGCTTGGAAATCTTTCAAGAGCATCGTGAACAGTTTTCTTGGAAACAATTAGAGTGAAAACACACACAAAATGTTGCTCAATTATTGAAAAATTATCGCGAATTGGGAGCACGAAAGTCAATCAAAATGCATTTTCTTCATTCGCATTTAGATATTTTCCCATAAAATCTAGGTGCGGTGAGCAACGAACAAGGGGAGCATGCTCACCAAGATGTAATGAAAATTGAAAGGAATTATTAAGGATTTTGGGACAAAAGGATGCTGGGAGTCTATTGCTGGATTCGAATACATGAAACCGAACCAACAAAATGCAAACGACGTCCAAATAACGCCATTCACTTGTGAAAATTCATTAATTTTTAAATAAACTAATGATTTTTTACGTAAAAAACGAATAAAAACATTTTTTTTTGTATCTCGAAAACCTGACGTGATAGGAAATAACCAATTACAAATTTGAATTTAGTAATTTAATCCAATCATCCTTAAGGCTTAAAATTATAATCCTGAATAAATAAATTAAATTAAACTAAATAGTTTATAACAAAATATTAAATTTCACCATGTATTTAAATGATTCTTTTGTTATTCGCTCAACAATTCTGAAACTCTTACGTTATAATGGTGTTTGGTTTTTTTCACGAATTTTTGCTAACGTTCGGTATTTTTTTTTTTTTTTTTTTTTTATTGTAGCAGCACTTCAACTTAATTTCATTATGAACTTTGGACGGCAACCCAAAAATTGTGCAATGGTAAACCAATTCATCTAAATGTCTGTCCAATCGTCCGTCAATTTGATTTTGAGTACGATTGTTAGTCGGCTGGTTCTCCTTTATTAAATTACATTCAACAATTTGGCCGTTGTCATCAGCAGCGATCCATAAAGAAGCACATCAAAATAACTCAAGTAAAGAAATTTAATATTTTAAACATTAAATTAATGAACTTTACATTTTGTTTACATGACTTGACGGAACACTCAAAGATAAGAACCACTCACCGTCGTCTTCTGGTGCCTCGCTAAAGTGGACGTCAATGACCGAAATACTTAGAGGCCAACAGGGAAAACTGTTGTTAAAGTCTTGTAATAGTTTCGAGTTACAACAGCTCAGCTACAAAGTTCAAGTTTAAGCAATAACGAGAAGAGAATTTAAATAAATTTCAAAGCAGAGTCCATATAACTTAATAGGGAAATATCACATGACAGCGGACATTGCTGAAACATTGTTTGCAAGTTTTTTTTCTTATATGCTTATAGAGGGAAGACATAATTCGGGGAATATTTTTGATTACCGCTGGAAAGGAGCGTAGTATTACTGAAATTTAATGCTCTAAATGTTGTAAACAATTTGTTGTATTGTTTTATTGGTTGACTGGAATTTTTTTTTTTTTGGGTAAAGTGCGAAGAACAGCTTACAAATTTCAATGCTACCGGAAGACAGGGGAAATTGGTACGCCAATCGTCTTACATGGGCTAAACGCAATTTAGACCAATTTTTTATGGAAGCATAAAAAGTTTGTCGTTTTATTTGTATCATCCAAAGGTGGTCATCCGGGACCCCACAATACACATTTATTGTATCCCGATTTAAGCCTGTTCTTGCTTCAAACCAGTATAATGAAATTTTGCAGCCTGTAGTGAGGTTAAGTTAAGTTATACAAACGCAGGCAAGACAGACTTATAAAAAAATTGCAAAAAAAAACGAGTGTAAAATGCAAATGTCGATGCAAATGCTAGTGTGTAAATCTGTCAGATTTGGTCTGAAGATTTAATTTGGAACTGAGGTTTCGGGAGACAGATTGGAAGTTTTGTGGAAGAACTAAGGTTCTTAGCGGGATGTGTGTACTTACGAGGGGGTTTCGTAATGGAAGAGAGGAAACAGACATCGGTTAACTTACATTATTTCGGGTTTTATTCGTACTCGTATGTTGAGGGCGACTGGCGAAGTGGTCCGTTTGGAGGCTGGCGGAAAAAGAGATCAAGTACCCCGCTGATTTCAACCAAGAGACCTCTGTGCCCCGCTGGGTTGCCATATGGGCGTAACAAAATAGAGGTTTTTATAGTTGCATGGTTGTTTGAAGGGACCTTTATACAGGCAAATAAACAGTTAATTTTTACAATTTACAATATTTACAAACTGTTTCATACGAGTGTAAGCAATTCAATGCAATTCGACTTAATTCAGTGTAACTTGATATAATGCAATTTTAATTCAAAACAATACAACTTAATTAACTACAGTTCAATTCAATTTTTCAGATTCAATTCAATTTATAACTTACTTTACTTTACAACATTCATTTTTCAATTCATGGGAAGGAAGGATTAACTACGTTCAACATCCTGCCCGCCTTGGCTTTTAAGGGCAATTGCTTATTGAGACCGGCTTTCCCTCAGTTTTTCCAGAGCTCTCAAAGCCACTTCAAAAATTCGGCGTTGTTGGAACATTGGTGAATCAATCCATGGGTCAAGATTGATGCTTTCCCGCAGGTCAGTTCTCGATACACGGCGAGGAAGAATTCGGTTTCTCATCGGGGACTTAGAGCTGCTAGCACAGCTGGTTTGCCGTCGGTTTCTGTCGTCCGATGTCGTTTGAGAACGCATTGTGCTTCGCGCGCGCTCCCAGTAGATCCTGGATTCACAACCTCTTGTCGTTCTCGTTTCTCTCTCTTGACGGTAAACTTGAGTTTCGTTCCCTCTGCCATCGTAGCTCCTCCTACCTGTGCATCCTCTCAATTTCCGCTACGCTGACAGTCGCCGGCCTTGTCGGCATGTCCAAAATAATATGGTGTTCTCCTCCGCACTACTGGCAAGCGTCTTCCATAGGTCGCTGGTTCAAATCCGGCTCGAAGGACCACGTAAAATGCAAATGTCGATGCAAATGCTAGTGTGTAAATCTGTCAAACTTTTGTGCAAACGCCCACTTATTATGTAGATGCTTCCCAACAAAACTATAGATGCTTCCCAATAACATTATCTGCTCTAATAACGCTACCTTCCAATATAGTTGCTTGTTTCAGTGGCTAACAGCGATTTGTTCCATATATATTTCCACTGAGCAACAAGAAAAAGGCAGGCTTACACAAATCTAACGAATAGCTGGGGAAACATATCATATCATATCACACAGTCCAGAATTGTGTATTCCTTCATTGACTTACAGAACAAAATTTACATTCCCCAGTGAATGCAGTATTTAGAACTTCAAATTCCTTCAACATTTTCGTAAGTCCAAGTAAGTGAAGAAATAATAAGATGTTAATCTTATGCCTCATCTGCACTAGTTTTCCTTACTAATTATGGCAGAAATTATTTATGTCAATAAGTCTTAAAAATTTATGGCCTTTATTTTGATTTTTTTTTTATTTCATTTGGGAAATGCCCACTAATTCCAGGACATTAAAATGTCTGCTCATTTCGTGACTTTTAATTTAATTTTCTTTAGTGTCATGACTGGCCTAAACTGACCTTCATTAAAACGAAAGCCTTACACGATTTAGTCTATTTTTCAGGGGGATTCATTATTGTAATTATGCAAAACTGCAAGGAGATTTATAATATTTATTTTGCCTTGAATTACACGAAATGTCTTATTATCATGCCATGAGTTGCCTTGACCTGATGCAGAACAAGTCTAGCATATTAATCAACATGAATTCACGTAAAACGTTAGACGATTGCAGATTTAAGTGCCAGTTATTAAGCAACTGAAGTTGGATATTAGAAAGCGTGAGCTGCTGGTTCAGATCGATATAAATGCGTGTCAAAAATTTTCTTATATTGGCAATTTTATTAAATCTAGAAGAGTTTTAGCATATTAGGGAAAGGACTCAAATATTCGTCTGAATAAGATAGTCGTCTGATAACTGATTTAGATGAAGGTGATGTTGTATAATGTTTCGTTTGTTTTGGGTCAGAGTTTCCCGTTTTCGCAGTTGTTTTGATAAAAAGATCAACGTTTTTTAAATGCTTTCACAATCATGGCGTCATCAAGGAAACTTTTTTTGTTTTTCCTTTGAAATAGTGTTTCAAAAAAGTAGATATCTATACCTTTACCCGGAGAAATGAAGCTATATAAACTATCATTTAATATAGCCCTCACGTAGAAGCCAGAAGGAAATGTTTAAAGTTTCAAGTATCGTTTGAACAAACTCATTTCATGACTTTTTAAGCCGAGTAAGCGATGTCCGTCTGTCTGCATGACTGGATACTTTTTCTCCATCTTCTTCTCTATTTTGGTGGAACTTTTTAAACATTGGCACAGCCAAGGAGATTGCAAAGGGTCTATGTAGGGCCATTCCCTCTGGTATCTCGCATACAAATTGACCGATTGTAAGTGGGCTATATCGGCCCGCCCCTATTGATATTCCCCACATAAATAAACCTCTTTTCCGAAATTAAAATAATTTCATGCCTGTAAGTCCTCATCCGTAATCTCACAATTTCATAATTCCCAGCAATATTTGAAAAAATCAACCGGTTAACCCAACCCATGTGAATATGTATGGAAAATAACAGAAGGGGTGGCCCCATACAGCCCATTTGTAATCACCAGCTACAATCTGAGGTAATATTAGACTGTGCCAAAGTTTAGGAATAACTTGATGAATGTTGGTTTTCAAATGCTCCAACGATTGGGAATTATACGCGTAAATACGGTCTTTGACTTGTTTCATAAAACTAAAACTGATTTTGAAGATAATAGATCATAAATAACTTCCATGCTCATGTACGCATATGCAATACCTGATCAGAAAATTATTCATCGCGGCCTGAAGAGTTGAAGTCAGAATCGCCTGGACTGCTTTAATTTAATTAAATTCCTTAGTTTCCTTTTGTCCACCTCTTGCTTGACATTACCCCATAAAAAAGTCTGATGCAGTCAAGTCAGGTGACCTTGGAGGCCAGCGGAAAGTGAAGTTTCTCGATAGTAATATATTTGAGAATTTTCGTTGGAGCTCCACCATAACCGGTCTGGCTATGTGTGCAGTTGCTCCATCTTACTGTAACCAAATGTTGTTGCAACGGATATGTGTTCGGCGCAGTTTTGGGTAAATAAAGCACCTTCAACATCTTTAAATGACGTTACGTTGACAGCTACTGTTACACCGTAGCACGATTCGTGCGCCACCCTGTATTACATTAATCAGTTAGACATGTGTCGGTAAACTATTACACGCAATCTACTTTTAAAACTTTTTTTTGCATTGTGCAATCATATAAATTTTTGAGAAAGGTATCCGAATATGTTATTCTAGAACTACATAATTGTACTACATAAATAGTACTGAATGGTTATCAAATTGCAGGCATTTTCCTTCTATGGCAAATATCAGTCAAATATGAACAACTACTTTTCCACTAGCCGTGGTGGAAAAATTTTAACAAACATATTATTTTTTACGTTTTTTTTCAAAAATTCAACACTTCAAATTCAAAATTCAAGAAAAAAAAGGAATTCAAAATTCAAAATTTCAAGAATTTGATATATCTTGTGAACTACGCGGAGTTTTGAGATATTGCCAACAAAGCACAAACAAGCTTGACTCTGTCCTAGCTCCACCTCAATCGCTTCGCATTATAGTCTTAGGCATATACAAAAGTTCATGGCAGCGCGAGAGGTTTTTCTCCAATTTAAAAATTTGAGCACATGGATCGACAGGACACAACGTTTTACATACTTGAATTCTTTTCGCAATAGAAATTATACGCATTTAAACTCTATGACATCATAGTTATAAACTTCTGTGTTACCATCTACCTTCAATTGCATAATTTGTTAATACAAATATAAATAGAAATAAATTCCTGTCTTCCTACTTATTCTATTTATTTATTATTATGAAAACTTTCTTCATTTTTGTATTTTCTTCCAAATTTTTCCAATTCTTTTAATTTAATTTATTTTGTTTCATAGAAGAAAAAGTTATTCCAAATAATACGACCGATACAGCCACTGCATAAATTATTAGATCAAATCCAACAAACGTGCTAAACTGCACGAATTTAATTGTATTAAATATTTCCAGTATCTGGAACTTTATTAAACTTGTTCGAGTGGTAGCCTTGGTCTTTGGTATCAGCAAACGTATCTGGAAAACTTATTTGTACACATTCAAATGTAACTCTCCTATTTCGTCGTTCCCAACTGCTTTCAATAGTGCCACTTGAAACATTTAGTTGTTGGGCCACTTAAAAATGCTTAATAGAAATTTTGCATGGCATAAACATAACCTCTCTAATGGAAATACAATTTAGCATTTTATTTGCGTATCGCAAAAGCAAACTTTCTTCGCCAAGGTCGATCAACCAATTAACCAATCACATTAGACCACTTCATATCGTTTTTACATGACAATTTTGCTAGTTTGCTGGCATTTTATCGCTCACTTTAGTATCATTTGGTTGGACAATTTGCGTAAATTAATCTTGTCATATATCAAATGCTTTCAAAATTTTGCAATTTGCAAAGATTTCAATTTTTGCTGATAATTTCCGCGTTCACCATACTTAAAAATACATAAAACCTAATTATCTTGAGTTTACGAAAAGATAACGACGAACAGTGGTTTGAGGAAAGCAAATAGTGGAGAAAACTATAATTTCATTACTATTTTATGTATTTTTTGCATTTGAAAAGAAATTGTAAAGAAAGTTTTCAACACAAGAGATATTTTTTCACAAAGAAAAACACAAGTGAAGCTTCCTCGAAGTATTTTCCTACAGGGCAAATGTGTCTCGCGTTACATTTCTTGCGCATTCATATGAAAAAAGCTTCTTTGATGCCGCCTTCCATTGTGGAAATTGTCTCCGATTGCTATGCACTCTGTGGAAAATTTCTCCGAAAACACTCTCTTATGTGTAATGCTTGTGTAACGACTGTTTCCTCTTTGGAAAATGTCAAATGTGCATCATACTATTTGAATGATATTTTTGACGGCATTTTCCTTTACCAAACGTGTACCCCGTTATAATGTCTGCCGGGGATCTGTCCTGTATAGAGAGTTGCTTTACATAAAATGTTTACCACGACACTTTCTGTGCGGAACAATTTTCCTACTATAGTTTTCTATATGAAAAGGGCCTGCACATGACAGTTTTCTGTATGAAAAGTGTCAGCACATGATACTTTTCTATACGAAAGTTGCATTCCGTGGCAATTTCCCATATGCAAGGTGGCCGAGATTACACTTTTTTCTTCTATGTGCTACGAAAGTATCTGTCGTAATACTTTCCTCTATGTTAAAGTCTCTGCCACAATACTTTCAATTATGTGAAAGTGTCTGCCATGACACAATCCTCTATGGGAAAGTGTCCGCCACGCCAGTTTTCTCTTTATGAAAAAGTCTGTCATGACACTTTTTCCTATGTTGAAGTGGCTGCTACATCATCTTTCTCTATAAAAAGTGTCTGCCAATTCTTCCGCAACAATTTCCCATACGGAAGGTTACACTTTTTTTCTTCTATGTACTAAGAAAGTGTCTGCCACAATACGTTCCCTTTTGTCAGAGCGTCTATCATGACATAACCCTCTATGTGAAAGTGGCCGCCACGGCATATTCCTCTATATGAAAAAGTCAGTCATGACACTTTACCCTATATGGAATTGGCTGCCACATCATCCTTCTCTATAGAAAGTGTCTGTCAATTCTTCCGCTACAATTTCTCGTATGAAAGGTGGTCGAGATTACACTTTTTTCTTCCGTGTGCTAAGAAAGTGTCTGCCACAATACTTTCCCTTGTGTGAAAGTGTGTGCCATGACACAATCCTCTATGTGAGCGTGTCCGCCACGGCATATTCCTCTATATGAAAAAGTCAATCATGACATTTTTCCCTATGTGGAAGTGACTGCCACATCATCCTTCTCTATAAAAAGTGTCTGCCAGTTCTTTCGCAACAATTTCCCATACGGAAGGTTACACTTTTCTTCTTCTATGTACTAGGAAAATACACACAATACTTTCCCTTTTGTCAAAGCGTCTGTCATGACACAATCCTCTATATGAGCGTGTCCGCGACGGCATATTCCTCTATATGAAAAAGTCAGTCATGGCACTTTTCCTTATGTGAAAGTGGCTGCCACTTCATCCTTCTCTATAGAAAGTGTCTGTCAATTCTTGCGCGACAATTTCTAGTATGAAATGTGGCCGAGGTTACACTTTTTTCTTCCGTGTGCTAAGAAAGTGTCTGCCACAATACTTTCCCTTTTGTCAAAGTATCTGCCATGACACAATCCTCCATGTGAAAAAGTCATAACAAGCCATAACACTTCTCTATATGGAAGTCATCATCCTCCTCTGTAAAAAGTGTCTGCCACGATTATGTTATTTCCTCATATGTAAAATACTTCGGACGACAATTCCCTTAACGAAATGAATTACACTTTCCTATGTAGAAAAATGTTTTTCGAAGGTGGCCGAAGTTACACTTTTTTTTCTTCTGTGTGCTACGAAAGTGACTGCCACAATACTTTTCTCTGGTAAAGTCTCTGCCACAATACTTTTTCTTTTGTCAAAGTGTCTGCCATGACACAATCCTCTATGTATATGAAAGTCTTCGCCATGGTATATTTCTCTATACGAAAAAATCTATCATGACACTTTTCCCTATGTGGAAGTGACCAAAGGCTACATCATCCTTCTCTATAAAAGGTGTCTGTTACGATTATGTTATTTCCTCATATGTAAATTGCTTCGGACGACCATTCCCTTAACGATTCCCTTAACTTTCCTATGTAGAAAACGTTTTTCCAACATTTCCCATATGGGAAAGAGCAGTTTTCTAATCTACAATGGTTTTAATGACATTTTCTAAATAAAAAATTTATCTGACTACTTATTGCAGCCTCTAAAAGTATTTTTTTATTTGGAAAATGTGCCTAGAAACGCTTTTCTATATGGAATTTATTTCATCAAGTATTAGAAAAAAACGTTTTGCTTTAAAAAAAAAAGAGTGTTGCCTGATTCCCATACTTTTCAATTCAAAAATTGTCTCTCCAAACCACAGTATATACGTATGTTAGTACATTATCGGTACGCACCCGATTTTCCTTCTAGACTTCTAAAGTAGGTGACGGTGTCACAACTATGCAAAATTGCTGTGGTTATTAGTCGTCGTCGCCATCGACTTATGATAAGATAAAATACGCAATTATATCACTTTTATGGATGCAATACAATTTGTGCCATGTGCGGGAGCCAATATCGCTTACCTAACAAGCTTATTGCCTGCTTGGCCACTATTTCAATGTTGATTTGCTTTTCATGATCAAAAAA
>JAHXMU010000208.1:627694-648884 GCA_019455685.1 Philornis downsi
AAAAATAGATTTGAAGAACTTGGTTAATTCCATAAATTCGATATGGTAGATAAATTTTAAAAATTTAGTAAACTTGGTACACTTAAGCTTGGTAGTTGATATACTTAAATTTAAATGTTAAAGATTTGATAAATTTTTTAAATTTCATATATTTGATAAATTTATAGCTATTATAAAAAATTTGATAAATATTATGAAATTCGATGAATTTGTTAAAATTCGATGAATTTCATATATTTTACAAATTTCGTGTATTTGATTAATTTACAGCCAATTTGAAAAATTTGATAAATTCGTTGAATTTGACTACTTTTATAAATTTCATATATTTCAAAATTGACTAACAATTTAAAAAATTTGATAAAATTCAATGAATTTAACAAATTTTTCAAATTTCATATATTTGAAAATTGACTGTCAATTTAAAAAATTTGATAAAATTCGATGAATTTGACAAATTTTTCAAATTTCATATATTTGATAAATTTACAGCCAATTTGAAAAATTTGATAAATTCGTTGAATTTGACTAATTTTTTAAATTTCATATATTTGAAAATTGACTGTCAATTTAAAAAATTTGATCAAATTCGACGAATTTGAGAAATTTTACAAATTTCATATATTTAATAAATTTACTGTCAATTTGAAAAATTTGATAAATTCGATAAATTTGGCAAATTTTACAAATTTCAAATATTTGAAAATTGACAAACAATTTAAAAAATTTGATAAAATTCGATGAATTTGACAAATTTTACAAATTTCATATATTTGAAAATTGACTGCCGATTTAAAAAATTTGATAATTTTAATAAAATTCGATGAATTTGATAAATTTTACAAATTTCATATATTTGAAAATTGACTACCGATTTTAAAAATTTGATAAAATTCGATGAATTTGATAAATTTTACAAATTTCACATATTTGAAAATTAACTGATAATTTAAAAAATTTGATAAATTCGATGAATTTGATTAATGTAACAAGTTTTACAAATTTCATACATTTGATAAATTTACAGTCAATTTAAAAAATTGGATAAAATTCGATGAATTTGATAAATTTGGTCAAATTCGATTACATTGATGAATTTTCTAAATTTAATAAACTTGATCAATTTGACAAATTTGATAAATTCAATGAGTTTGATAAATTTGATTACATTGATAAAGTTACTAAATTTAATAAAATTGACAAATTTAATAAATTTGATGAATTCGATAAATTTGATAAATTTTATAGACTTGGCCTTTTCCCATAAAACGAATATATATAATTCGAATATATTTCGGGTCTGAGGAGCTTTTATTCTGTTTGAGTAGGGCTACTACCATTTTTGCGTAAACCAATATGAGGAAATGTTCAAAACAGTCTTTTTTTGAAAACTTTGATAGTAGACGAAATTTTTCATTCGTCGTGCATTTCCGTCATTCGTCTTTTCCCAATTCGTTCGTTCATAGACGTTTCGTTCGTGGAACGTTTTGAGGGTTTTATGAAAAATTCGATAAATTTGATTGATATAATGAATTTGACACGTTAAATACATGTTTTTTTACTTTAGTGAAATAAAAAAGTTTTATTAATTGCAACAAATCCATTTTATTTATTTAATCAATTATGCATCATTTTATCCAATTACATTTCGCATTCATGAAGTTCGTAGCAAAGTTAATTCGATATAAAGTCCTTAACGACTCTTGTAGACTACTTGATTCTTTCAAGCTTTTAAATCAAGTCGGCGATAAATTTGTGTCTTTAGACATTGTGGAACTCTGTGGCAGAGGCACATTTAACTATGGCCGGTTTTCTGTAGACTTGCATGCAGGTTCTTAAAACTTTTGGCAACTTGCAAAGCCTTGCAAATTGCGTTCGTGTGTTTGTTGCAGGTATTCCTACCGTAAACAAATTCCCCCATTGGGAAGATTCTGCATTTGGCCGTGGTCTGGTCGAATGGGTTCATAATAAAAATTTCGTCGGTTTTATTTTCATTTTCAATAAATGTTGGCCTTTTTGGCTGCGGAGAGCAGGCAACCGACTATCTCAAAGGAGCACAACTACAGCAGGCAACAGCCTCCGCCTTTGTTTATGATTTCATTTCGCTTTCTCAGCATTTCGGTGAAAAATATTTTTGTGGTTTTGTTTGGGGCTCTTGCCGTTGTTTTCTGCTTTTTATCTGCAGTCGTGAAGGAGGAGAAGGATGTGGCGGCGGAGGCAGTTGGTCGTCGGTCTTCGGTCGCTGGGTCCGTATTGGTGCCGTGCGTTGCGAAAGTATCCTTGGCATGCATTTTGCGGTTACTTTACTTTTATTTTTATTCATTCATCCACAATTTCAGCGTGTTGCTTCCTTTATTTCCATCTCCCGCTCGTTCTACGGCTTTTTATGTTTTCCTTTTTCTTATGTTTTTTTCTCGTTCTTTTTTTTTTTGTATTTTTTGTTTGTTGAATTAAAACCAGAAAATATGTGTTAGTTTATCTTTTGTTGTCGTTTGAATATTTTGGGATCTTTTTTTTTATTATTTATACACTTCGTTTACTTTTTCCCCCCTCCTTTCAATTTGAACTAAATTCGTATTTTGCTCTTTATTTCAGTTTTAGACTTTTGCTGAATTGAAATGCAAGCAAAAAGTAAGAAATAAAGCAAATGCTGAGGGGACGACAGCGAAACTTCTAATTTTGAAATGAGTCCACGCAGTTGTTGCTCGTAAATACAACAACAGGAACAACATGAACATGAATGAAATTTTCACGCATTTTGGCCGTTTTGAAAGCATTTTAACATTTTTGCGGTGTGCGAATCGCGACAACATATAAATATTAAAGCGAGTTGATCGTTTTGATTTACACCAACACAATTCAACAGCAATTCGAAGACGTCTTCTTCAGATGCATCTACAATATTAATCAGATTGCCACTAAACTTCAACAAGTTCGTATGTATTTAAGTGCCGGCGATAATTTTTTAAATGGGTCACATAAAGTACTAGAAGTGGCCTCAACTCAATAGTAAAGAACGCACAGGCGGCACCCAAGCGTGCGATTCATCAGATTGTATCACATCAATTCGGATTAATTTGAATATTTATAGACTGTAGATTGCGTACATTTGTATGAACTTATTTGAACTTGTATCTTTATGGTGCTGATCACGGTTCCGCAAGAAAAAGTTTGATATTGATAGTTAAATGACATACAATAATGTCGTATTCATGTTATACATTGAGCTAATTTTTTTTTTGGAGTTGACAAGCTTTCTGTGAACCTGGTCATTCGTCATCAAAAGTGCTTAAATTGACAGCAACTGTGCTGATTTTTCACAACGGCTTCGATTCTCATTATTTGTTTTATTTTTTAGAAAGAGAAATCTAGCAGAGAACTGATAATTTTTGTGAAAATACAAAAGAGGGGATTGATGTTCTATTTCCAGTGTTTTGTTTATCTGTTTACGCTTTATTACCCAAAACTTCGCAATTTGTTGAATTACATCCTCGGGGGTTTTATATGTAAATAACAAATTAATTGCTATTCTAGATTTTCCTGAATTTACTTACAAAATCCCTGAAGAAACAAAAAAATATAAAATGAACAACTAGAGCTTGGAAAAGGAAACTAAAGATCGAAGAAACTAATAATTTTTGCAAACGAAAATGGGCTGCTTGTTCGCTTTCAACACCGAACGAAATGTCATTTCCTGCCAGAATGATGCGATACATCTCCAGATTCTTACTGGCAAATAATACTCTGACTGAAAGCACGGCAAAAGAAGCCAAGTATTCACTTTCTAAACTGCTTCACTTTGGAATTATAAGGGGATCACTGTATTCATCCAGTTTTCAGTCGTAAAATTAAGTTTACTAAAAGCTTAATACTTGCTAAGTTATACTGAATTTAAGGCTATTAAATGAAAAGTATGAGTCTAGGAATATGCCGGATCAGTTAGGTTAATTGTATGGGAGTTGCCAGATAGATCGCGCTATCCCGCCAATTCTTTCTAATTCTATCATTGCATTTGCAAACGATTACAAACTATGACTAAATTTTATGGAACTGACTGAAGGGTATGAACATGAGAAGATAGTGGTTCAATCCATCATTTGTGTAAGAGATATTAAAAAGGGTGGAACAATGTCATCCATTACCGTTCTGAGAACTAAATTTGTGAAAAGAATAATGTGCCTCAAATTTGCTTGAATTCCGTATAATCGCTTGAAAGATGTGAAACTGCAAATATTTAGGTTAAATTAGTCATTTGTATGGGAAATACAAAAAAAGGGCGTGGTAAATAGGTCAATCTTTTACAATTTTGCCAAACATTTTAAAGCAATACAAAGATAATGGTCAAGCTTTTCAAATTTGGCCTAACATTTTAAACCAATACAATGGACAAAAATTCAGTTTACTGCTATCAACAGATAATCAGCTATAGGAAAAAATTCGATTTTCGGAAAATGCGTCAATTTGTATGGGAAGTACCAGAGGGGTCAATGACGACCATTTACAATATCCGGCTTAGATCTTACAAAACATTGAAGTGCGCAAACTTTTACGAAATGTCACACCGATTTATGGCAAGTATTGTGTCTGCCAGCCAGCCAAACACATTTGGTCAAAAGATGTTTAGTACAGGGTGGCGCACGGATCGTGCTACTGTCAATGGGGACCGTTGTTTACAGACGTTCAAGAAGTTTTTTAGCCAGAACTGCGCCGAAAATGTATCCGTTTCAACTGTAGTTGGTTCCAGCAAGAGGGAGTAACTGCACACGTAGCTAGACCGGTTATGGCGGAGCTTCAACGAAAATTCTCAAACAAATTAATACCTAGAAGCTTCACTTCCGCTAGCCGCCAACCTAGATCACCTGACTGCACCAGATTTTTTCATGTGGTTATGTCAAGCCATAGGTGTACAAAACGAAACCAAGAAATTTGACTGAATTAAAGCAGTTCATTAAAACAATAATTGAGGTGTTTCCGACTTCAACCATTCAAGCCGCAATGATTTTCTGGTCAGGTATCGCATATGCGTGAACGGGCATGGAGGTTATTTATGGTCTATCATCTTCGAAACCAATTAGTTATATAAAATAAAATGAAATTTTCTATACAAAAAAAAAAAACATAAATAAATAAACAAAAAATTTAAAAAAAAAATAAAAATAAATTAAATACACTGATTGAAAAAAAAGTTATTTGAATTTCTTATTGTATTGCAATTGGTGTGCCAGCCTATACTTTAAAAGCTTCCTTCTAGGTGTTACATTTTAATTTTTTATTCCTTTTGGTGAAGATATACAAATACTCATTGGATACTAGCGATGCGTTTTCATTTTAAATATCTCATTTTTATTGAAATCCCCCCGTAATAAAAGCTAAAGACATGCTGAATTTGACAACTAAAGTACCTACAAATCCCACCATGCGCTGCGGGGAAAAAATCACTTAATTGCTTACTAACACAGCTAAGTATGTCATTCATAGAAAATATGTATAATTTATGAAGATATCATACGAAAAATTATACATTAAAGCAAAATATATAAATATTTTTCTTCAACTTTTATAAAAATATCGCCATATTGTCCAGTGCTGTTGTCAAATGGAACCTCCGAATCACACATTAATACCACTGTACAGTCGGCAAATTATCAACTAATTTTGCAGCATTTTGAGCTTTTCAATTATAATAACTTTTTTTTTTATATTAACAGTTGCTTAAAATTTATAATTTATAGCCATGATGTTTTCAAATAAACACTTTAATACAATTTAAATATCATTGTAAAAACTTTATGAACCCCTCCCTCCAAAAAAAAAGAGACGACGACAAACAATCGATAAAAAATCATAAAATATTTTATAGCTTTTAATTTGTGCGAAAATGTTTATTAAGGGTTTGAGTGGCACAAAAGTTTTAATTCATTTAGTTTGAGCTTCTCAACCGATATTTTACTCTGTGGTTTACAATTTAATTCAGGGTTGGAATGGAGAACATCAATTCAATTCCACGACAATCTCAGGGGTTTATTTAACGCCAAAGACAAGTTGAAAAGTTGGCCAAAATACACAAAATCTTCAGTGAAATATTATAATTAACGTTATGACCCTCTGAAGACTTTGTTATGTTGGTGTCTTATAATAGTATAATTGTTTGTTCTATTTTCGAAATGCCCATAATAGAAAATTTAAATATTAGATATGCTTAGAATATGTTGTCCTCTGCCTGAATTTATTTATTCATTCATTCATTGGAGAATTTCACACCTTTTAAATTCAGTTTGTTCATCTTCTTATTCTTATGTCGTTTTAACGCTCCAGCGACAAACATTTTTCATATGTACGATAGAATGGAATTGATTCAGTTGTTGCCGTTGTTACTGCTGCCGTTGCTGCTGCTGCTGCAGTCGTTGTTGTTTTGGAGAGTTTGCATACCAAATAAGCTTTGTCACAATTCATGGCTAAAATTTCAATTTCAAGAAAAAAAAACCTATTTTTAGAAGGCAGAACATTGAATTGGCAGTTAAACCGTAACCAGAGCCAACGCGACTCACGTGAAGAGGGGACCAGGAAATAGAGTGGAAGTGTTAAATAAGATTTGTATTGAACGAATTCTTTGTAAAACTCTATGTGCTCGAGATTGTATGAGATATTTTAGAAGGCAACATTGCCTTCCCCATAAAACTGCCACTTTAGGTCAATTGAAATAGAAATGTCGGCGTAGTGGTGTTTTTATATTTATCCCAGCAACAAAAAAGTAATATTGTTGCCATATCACTCGAGCAACGAAAAGAAAGCTGAAACTGTTGTCCTGTGATATTGAATATTGTGTATTTTTTACAACACTTTTGTTAAAGTATGACATTTTAGGAAAGCACTGCCAACATCACTGTTGAAGGGCACACATAAGAACATTTCTGGAATAAGGACATCCAACTCATTTGAAATGGGCGGTGTTGAGCAAGAAATTAAAATGTGCGTTTAATAAACGATTAGTATGCCAGCATAGTCATAGTCATTCATCTCGTCACTGTCAATTTTTTTTTCTAAAGAATCTTTTTTGTCAATGACTCTGATGTTCCACAATGTTTAGGAGGCTGCGTCATTTTGTTTGGCAGCCAATGAAAGGAAAAATCTTGGGCACCCTAATCACTATTTAAAATCAAAGAGCAAGAGAAAAGGTTCAATAACTACACTCAAAAAGAAGGTGAACTAATTTTGAGTTAAAACTAATTTAAATTGAGTAAAATTGATCTCTAAATGAATTTAGTTTTTCCTTCGAAATTAGTCCACAATTTGAAGCTAAATGTAGAAACTCGTCATTGTTATTAGTACCGGGTGATCCATTTTTCGTTTTCAAAAGGATCTCATTTCCCACTCGGTTGTTAGATCAACAAGCAAAATTGTCGCACATGGAAGTGATTGTGGAAAAGCCATTGCATCCGAAAAAAGTGACTGTTTGGTGCGCATTATGGTCTGGAGGTGTCATTGGGTTGTATTTGACGCTGGAGGAATTTCAAAAAGATTCATTACTACAACCAATCCAGAGGCGGTCATTTAAATGACATTGTATTTCGTACATAGTAGGAAGGTCCAAGCATTATAATGAAATACAAATTTCTTTGAAATCTTAGCTTTGTGTGTGTTTTATTTAACTTTACTTGGAAACGAAAAATGGTTAATGTTAGTTGTAAGTAATAGACGTCCTGTGGTTACAACTCGTTTATTTTGTCGTTGTCATTGTTTCATTTTGCACTGTAGCATCATTTTTTTTTTTCATTATTAGTATTCATTTATTACGTCAAAAAATGAACGATACTGATAAACACGACGTAGAGATAAAATCAAAGAAAAGGTAGACAACAATCTCGCCTTTTCTTTGCGAATAAATAAATAAAAGCTGAGAAAATTCTAAGACTTTTAAAGCCTGATGTAGATTACCAACACAAATGATATCTAAATATTAGCCAGTTCCATTGTCTTTTTGAATCTGATATACGATTTCCTAAAAACTGTTATCATATCACTCCAATTTTTGTTTCAAAAATGTAAAATTTATGCTCTTATTTCAGAGCATTTAATCAATATGTCCGGGACTTTCTTTCTCTAAGAGAAAAACTATACTCTTTTCAGAAAGTAAAAACCTTGAAACAACGTCTACCAAAATTTCATATCATTTCGATCACTGGTGTCTGAGTTACAGAGCTTTAAGAGTCTCAAATTCTCGAAATCAAATGAAAGTTTCCATTTGCATTTGATGTTTTCTTAATACAAGCTGGAAATTATCACTTTCAATTGAAGTTTTTTCCATATTAGCTAGTAATTCTCAAATTCAATAGATTTTTTTTCTCAATATTAAATGAAAACTTTCATTTGAAGTTTATCTTTTCCTATTTTAAATTGGAAATAATGTAGTGTGATATGTGTTTCTTTGAATCGTCAATCTATCTATCTACGCACTTCCGTGTGCAGTTTGAAAATATTTACAGCGGCTCTTCTTTGTCGGAAAAAAATCACTGGAAAAAAGGGATTGTACAGCAGCAGATGATGCTAAAAGCAGTGGGCATCCAGATGAGGTAACTGCACTGGAAACAACGAAAACCCGTGAAAATTATTCTCGATAATTGCGAAATTGCGATAAACCGCTGATATTCTAAAGAAATTAAAAGGCCGCGTCTTTACCAATTTTCACGAAATTTGGGATACGAACGATACTCTATCCTTTGGTTACTTTAAAAAGTGAGAGACCATTGAATGGCTCACATTATATGGTACTTTTTGGATCGTTGAGGGGAGGAAAAAGCCGCCCCAATCAAAAGAAGTTTTTTCTTTCCTACTTATTGACCGGACTGTTATCTAATGTTTATGGTTATGACTTTTTTAACGTGTACGACAACTGCCTGTAAATTAACTCCAAATAATTTGTACATTATTTTGTTCACTGTATGCACTTGTTATGGAAAAAATTAGGCTGAATATCTTTGAGGAAAATTTCAGTTAATAAACATTTCCTATGGAGTTATAAAAAAATAAATTTTTAAATATACTCAACATGCTTTAAAAAATTAGTGGTTAACAAATTCTTTCTCAAAACTAAATACACTATTTGTATAATTTTGCTCATATGGCGATCATAAATTTCCATGTAGTAGCAAACATAAAAACGTAGCGTTGTTTTAGTTTATTGATATTTCTACCATCGTAGTGCAAATCGATTGGAATGAATATCCTTTGTTTTTTATCTAATCTACTTCCTAACCTACACGTATCTTCTATGACATTTTATTATCTATTTATTTACTTTTTTATTTTGCAAAAACCTGTTCAGTTTATTTCTTCCATCATATTAAGGTCGTTTAACGTTTAATGTTCTTCTTTTATAGCAAACACGTTTATACTATAAACGTTCTTAGTTTTTCGCTTCGTGAATTTAATGGGTTAATCGTAAAAAGGTATCGGCACTTTTCCAAAGTGATTTAATAAACTACACAATTTACGAACAGGTTATTAATTATTTAATTTAAATTGATTTCCATAAAAATTATAATGTTGTTAAGCTTGGCAACAATCTACGGACGGCGTACATGTGATCGAACACATCTACAATACATTCCCAAATCGAAAATTAATTTAGAAATAGAACAGCAATCGTTGATAAGGAATCACTTACCCACCTTTTGTAAATAAATACCACCGGCCGCGGGGACACCAAAAATGTAGAGGAAATTTTTTCAAATTTTTCGCAAATTTCCGTTAATGAAAAATCTCAATTGGAGCAGACAACTCTCGACGTACTTTTATTGTTTATGATATTTTCTTTTGTCACGGCAACAAATTTTTAAATACAATTTTGTATATATTTTTTTTTTTTTGAATTTTTGAATTATTTTCAATTTTATTAACACAATTCACTATTTTTTTTTTTTTTGAAAGCAGAGAGTTATTTAAATGGGAATTTATTTATTTATTTATTTATTTTTTTTTATTTTTTGTTTTATTATTTTATTTAATTTATCTTTTTTTTGGTATTTATTTGATCTATTTTTTCCACGACAATTTTCCGCTCAGCTTTCTATGTTAATAAAACTGGTGTTTTATTAATAAAATATGTTGGTGACATGCGAAAAATATCCGGTGTTGTTGGGTTCTGCGGTTCTACCAAGCACACAAACTACCGGTTAAAAATCTCAAGACTTTTTGCGGCACTGCGAGCAAACACACGTTATGTCAAATCGAATGTTAAATCGCAACTGAATGCAAAGATGTTGGCCAGCAGCTAGCAAAACAAGCAGCATAATGAACATTGGCGAAAAAAAAGCCGCTAACATGGGGGGCCACTCACTTAACAGAGCAATGTTAAGCGAATGATGCCATAGACATGATGTCATTGTAGGAGAAAAAAGGTAAAATTGGGTGGCAACAAAGTAGCTGACTTAAATAACGGAAGGCAAAGAAAAAAGAACATGTTGACGATGTGCACCGCAAGAGAAGAAGAACATGTAAGAACAAAGCAACAATGTTGCCCATGCAATTATGGTAACTCAGATATACATATGTTGCTAAGTTGTATTATCAATGTTAACATTACTTTTTACAGAGCAGCAATGTTGATGAGTTTATTTGCAATATATAAACAAACATGTTGGTAACTTTGTAATTCTGTTACTGTGTTAGAACATTTAAACGACAACATTGTTGATAGACTACTTGTGATGTAATGGAGGCATGTTGCCAAGTTTATGAATGTTGTTTTCCCAACATTCCTATATTTTGAATGTTTCACTACCTGTTCTCCCCTTCTCCTGACCATATTCAAACGATAAATATGTTCCTAAACAACCCCTTTCTGTATTTATACCTAAATATCATAACGATTTCCGTTTTTTGTTTTCTCCTTTTTTTTTGCCATATTTATTTATGCTTCAATCACAAACGTTTTTGTTTTTCAGGATATGTTTTATTCTTTCCTTTCGCTCTCCGTATGCAATTCATTTGTTCTGAACTGAAATTTATGGCTTTATTTCACTACAAGCCGATATCATTTTGTTCGTACACATGTTTGGGGAGTGTCTAAATTAATTTATGGTTCATAATTAAATTCAGTTTGTGAGTGCTCAAGATCAACGATAATTCTGGACGCACATCGTCAAAATTCAAAGTGGAGCGTTTAGAATCGTGTGCTGGCATTGCAGGTTTTGTATTGAAATATTGTTTCAAAAGAGGATGGTTTTATAAGTAAATGGAATTGGAATTGACCTTGATCAAAGTTTTTTTTTGTTTTGGGATCAGTGATATTAAATGCAATGATTGTATACCTCCAGGAGTTTAGTAATAAAAACAAAATTAATGTCACATAAAAATAAATTAGATAAGATGTTAAACAAATTAGTGGCATTAGGTGGAACTTAAAAAAACAAACAAAATTATTTATACTCGCGTATTAAAAACCAAAATTTAAATAACGCAGTGTAGACAAATTGACCAACATTTTTGATACAAAAGCGGTCGCCGCTGAATCAGAGAAGGAAGCAGTACATAATATTTGGCATAACTTCGGTGAAATTTAACGACCCGGAAAAAATGGAAATCATTCAAAAATAATAACATTTTCATAACTTCCAATAGCGCAATATATGCGTATTTATCAATTCTAAAGAAACACTTTTATACCGCTTCCAAATCTAAGTACACTCAGTAGTTCTTATTATTATTGAATTGCATTTTAAATACTATGAATTTGTTTGGATTCGATTGCCACATAATCACATTTGATAGAAACACTGTTTGACGGTCTGAAAACTCAGTTCCAAAAACAAAATTTCTTTGATCAAATAAAAAATTGCACCAAATTGACTACCTTTTCATTGCTATAATAACTCTCATAAAAATGTTAAGAAGACGCGCCATAAGAAACCGTTTACTTGCTATGACAGGCCTATATTAAATTCATTGGTGATTACGCAAATTTTCATCACTTTACTGCAAAAATTGCGGTGAATTTTAGCTTCCGTGGACGTACTTCTGTTACTGGGAAGTAATATTTTCTGAGACAACTCAATTGATCCATGTCAAATTTCAAAACGTCCCTTTGTTTTTTTTTTTTTTTAATTTTAGAAAGGGAACTGAAACTTGAGAAAAAAGGATTCTTCACCTTCAATTTCAATACATCCTTTTTACCTCTTTATACTTTTATCCCAAAAATATGTAGGTGTATATCATTTCACAGGCAAAAGTGCAAAAAATGTGTTTCGGCTAAAGGTATTTCATGGCTTTTTAATTCGATTGAAGCATATTTGCTTGCCTGGCTGGCTTGTTAACAGACACGACAACTGTCGTATGAAACCTCTTAAAACATAGCGCAGTCAAATATTTTGCCAGATTGTTTCCTAGGATTATAAATGGACTATAGCGACTTATCTTCTCTGGTACCTAATAATTCGTACGCTGTAGTAGTCTAGATTTATGGCCATTGTATCGGTCTATAATGTCCAGCAGAATTTGAAAAAATCGGCCAACTAACCACGTCCCTTCTAGCACCTTCAATACAAATTACCAATTTAGTTACACTAAATTCAATCAAATTTAAAATACGTTGAGTGTTTGCCAAACTATGGTTTTGGAATGAAAATGGATCTTATTGCCATATAAAGGGTGTCGCAACAAGAACGCAAGATTTAAATTTGGCTCCATTCGAAGTGTCATTGTTTGACATTTGAACAATTGTTATTGTTTGCTAGTAAAAGGTACGAGGTTAGTAAAAATGGAGCACTACACGAATGAACAACGCATTCTCATTGTGAAATTGTTTTACCAAATTGGTGAAAGTTTTGCGGCTACAGTTTGCAAATTGCGATCGATTTGGGGTCACAATAATGCTCCAAAAGAATCAACTCAATCAATCAATTAATGGATAAATTTGCCAAAACTGGGTATGTTAGTGATGTAAAGACAACGACGCGCCTTCGACCAGGTCGATCGACCGAAAATGTCGCAGCTGTACGTGATGATGTCGCTCAAACTCCATTCAACTCAATTCGACACCGAGCTCAGCAAATTGGTGCCTCCAAACCCACAAAGTTCAATTGACTCAGGAACTGAAGCCAGCTGACCATGGACAGCGAAGGGAGTTTTTTAATTGGGTATTGGAGAGATAACATAAAAATGTTGATTTTGCCGATAAATCATCTTCAGTGACGAGGTTTATTTCCATCTTGATGGCTTCGTCAATAGGCAGAATTGTCGCATTTGGGGTGAGGAAAATCCTCGAGTGATTTACGAGAAGCAAATGCATCTTCAACGTGTCACTGTGTGGTGTGGATTTTGGGCTGGAGGAATCATTTGACCCTTTTTTCATGAAAATGAGGCATGTCAAGCGCAAATAGTCAATGGTGTTCGGTATCGTGAAATTATAACCAGTTTATTCGTGCCTAGAATTGAAGAGATAAATGTGGAGGGTATGTGGTTTCAACAAGACGGCGCGCAGTGAGATTCTAAGTGCAAAAAGTCTATTTTTCGACTGCAAAATATTAAAAATGTAATGATGCAATTTTGTACGGAATAGTTTAGTTAAGAGAAATTCATCATTGCTTTTTTGAAAAAAATAATTTTTTATTGCAAAATAATTACTTCAAAATGCTTGGGAGAAGTAAAGCGCAAAACGACTAAGATTTTAATGCAACTTGACGGCCTGTATATGCATATTTGTTGTTCGTTTAACTATTTTATGTCATGATGTTCTAAAAATATGGTATTTTGTGATTCTTTAAGAAAAAAAAGACAACTGGATAGCATAGTTTCGAAACTATTTAAATTTAAAAAAAAGCCCAGAAATTTCAGTGTTCTAAGTTTTTCTTGGTTGAAAAAAGGTTAGCTCCGGCGACCTCCATGCTCTGACTGCAATAAAATGAAGGAAGGGAGTATATTATTGCGATTTATAGAAAAAAATCCTTATAATATTTTATGAAAAAAGTCACAACAAATCACGCTACAAATTAAGCAAAGAAATAAAGACAAAACACGTATATGGTGCATATGGTCGGCGCTCGAAGACGAACATAAGGCTATGAAACAAGAAAACAAAGTCCGAATTCACAACGCATTTAAAGACCATATGCATTTACGTGTTGATGAGGTTCAGCAAGGCACTGGGACCTCCAACGATGGCAACACCTCAAGACGTTTTTTTTCCAATCCGTCACTTGTAGCTGACATAACTGAAGTTGAAGAGGAATTAATTGATAGGTTTCGCATAATATTACAAATAATCACATGTGGCCGAAATATTAATTCTTCGAAGTTTAAAAATTACACGCGGGATACGGCGAAACTTTATGTCGAAAAATACAGCTGGTATTATATGGCAGTAACTGTGCACAAAATATTAATGCATGGAAAAGAAATTATCGATGCAGCTACTCTTCCTATTGGTATGCTATCCGAGGAGGCAGAAGAAGCGCGCAACAAGGATTATAGAAAATATAGACTGATGTTTTCAAGAAAATGCAATAGAATGGCAACTAACTCTGATGTTTTCAACCGTCTCTTGGTGTCATCGGATCCTTTTCTTAGTAAAATAAGGCGTCAACCTCGTAAACAACATTTGGAATTAGATGATATTGTAAAAGAAATGATAGATGAATAAGTAAATAAGTTTCCTTACACATGTAACTAATTATTTTATTTTAGGCAATCCTACTAAATATTTTTACAGGAAATAAGTCAGGCGGGTTAGTGGGTGAAATGGTTATTTTTTCTGAGTAATATAGGCGATGGGCGTGGCCGATTTGGATGCAACTTTCCAAAATTTTTGTTTCCGTAGTACAGATGATCCATGCCAAGTTACAAAAATTTCTACCTAACAGAAAAAAATGTATACGAAAATTTCATTTTTAGTTGTATGGGCGGTGGCCGATGGGCGTGGACGATTTGGATGAAACTTTATATTTTTGCTACTCTACGTCATAAAACGCTCTATGCCGAATTTCAAGACTCTACGACAACTCCTTATATTTATTGCACAAAAATGTATATCTGTGTTTTATTTAAAATTTAAATCTTGCGTTCTTGTTGGGACACCTTTTACAAGTATTGTTTGCAAAACCGTAAAAATTATATAACTTATAAATCAAAAATGTATGATCCACTTGATCAAACGCTTTTTCCAGATCCAATGACACAAATATACATAACTCTCTCCCATTGAAATTTTCCCGAATACTATCAGTCAGACCCTATCTATCTATCCTTTCTGAATCCTCGTTGACAATCATTCAAAAAAGATCTAACCTCAAGATATTTGGTTAATTGGATCTTCAATCGTATGGCGCACTATCCTTGACAAAATTGGCAAAATTGAAATTGGCCTAAAACTGGCCACAGACTGTGTTGAGCCCTTCTTTGCCACAGGGACTATTTTTGCTAATTTCCATGCTGATGGATACTCAGATGTAGTCAAGATGGTGTTTTGTTAATTTAAAGCAAATGGGTGGAAATGTAAGGGAACACTAATATTGAAAATTTCAAAGCTTCCACAAATCCATTTCCAAATCCGTTCACAATTCACAGCCTATAGTTAGTCGTGATGTGTAATCGAAACAAATTTAAAATTATCATCTAAAAGTACACAATATTTTTCAACAATTCAATCAATCTTAACGTGTATTACGACTTTTCCAATTGGGTAGATATTTTTTTTTTTTGTTAATTATCTAATGCCTCATTCCATTTATGCAATTTTTTCACTCACTGCAAATTAAAAAGCTCAATATCGATTTGGTCGATTATTAAACAATTTATTGCTTTTTTGCTTATCAATTTTTGCAAATCCTCTATTTCACTTCCTTATTGTAAAACATCTACAACTGCAAATGAATAATAAAAATAAAACATAGTATTGAATTGTTGCATACGAGTACTTGGCGGGCTTTATGAATACTTCAAAAAATTGCACATGAAACTGTCCATAAATCAATAAAATACAATTTTAAGCGCCATTGATATTCAATTGAAAACGAAATATGTACGTAATTCGTTCATGTCATACTGGGGAATTCGGAAGAGGGATGGAAAAACTCAGGATTATTTGTTGCATATCAATAGCAACAATTGAACAAACTGGAAATGGGAAGAGGGATTTTGATTAGAATGTGTTAAGAGCAACATGTAAAATTCTAAAATTGCAATATCGATAACAGATTTACAAAAGGTATGAAATGCATCATCTATAAACAAACAAAAAAATGAATAAATAAATAAAAAATAAATGAATGGTATTGGGGAAAAAAGTTATTTGGGTTCATAAGTTTTGCTAATCGTATTTGTGAGATTTATTTTTGCAAACGCTGCAAACGACCGATGGTGGCGCAACTGTCGCCCGTGTGATAGCAGTTTTGGACCCCACTTTAAGTACTCGAACAATAGACAAGTATGTATAGCAGATTCTCCTCAGACTGGCATGTGGAATCTCCATTAATCGATTGCGTGCAAGCTCACTAAATGTGAGAAGCTCTTCCATATCTAACTCACTGCATGCAAGGGAATTTCGTTTTGTTGTTTTTAATAAACGTACATTTTTTTTATAAAGGGTGTCCAAACAAGAACGCAAGATTTAAATGACTAATACAGCAATTGAATTGTTTCTCTGGCTGTAAAACATGTGGCGCCGTCTTGTTGAAACCACTTGCCCTCCACATTCATTTTTTCAATTCTAGGCACGAAAAAACTGGTTATCATTTCACGATACCGAACACCATTGACTGTTTGCGCTTGACACACCTCATTTTCAGAAAAAACAGGTCCAATGATTTCTCCAGCCCAAAATCCACACCACACAGTGACACGTTGAGGATGCATTTGCTTCTCTTGCTCCTCTCACTCGAGGATTTTCCTCACCCCAAATGCGACAATTCTGCCTATTGACGAAGCCATCAAGATGGAAATGGGCCTCGTCACTGAAGATTATTTTATCGGCAAAATCAGCATCTTCATGTTGTCCCTCCATCACCTAATTAACAAACTCCCTTTGCTGTCTATGGTCAGCTGCCTTCATTCAGTTCCTGAGTTAAATGAACTTTGTATGCATGAAGATGGAAATCTTTCGTCAAAATTCGCTGCATAGTGGATTTGGAGACATCAATTTGCTGAGCTCGGTGTCGAATTGAGGTGGATGGAGTTTGAGCGACATCATCACGTACAGCTGCGACATTTGCGGTCGATCGTCCTGGTCGAAGACGCGTTGTTGTTTTCACATCACTAACAGACCCAGTTTTTGGCAAATTTATCCATTCTCTTTACAGTTGACTCTTTTAGAGCATTATTGTGACCCCAAATCGATCGCAATTTGCAAACTGTAGCCGCAAAACTTTCACCAATTTGGTAAAACAATTTCACAATGAGAATGCGTTGTTCATTCGTGTAGCGCTCCATTTTTACTAACCTCGTACCTTCTACTAGCAAACAATAACAATTGTTCAAATGTCAAACAATGACATTTCGAATGGCGCCAAATTTAAATCTTGCATTCTTGTTGGCACAGCCTTTATATATATATTCTATTCACTATTCAATTTTAACGTTTTTCTATATTTTGAAGATATTGTGAAAATTCAAACCGATTAGCAGGCATATCGTGAAAGCAAGGCAATTCTTCAAAAAACAGCAAAAAACAAGCAAAAAAAAAACTCGAATTTGACGAAAAAGTTAATTTGGATACTCAACCTCAAATTTCTCGAAGATTTTATGGGCAGGCTTAGCGATTTCATTTCCGTTTGAAGTCCCAAAACTAGCCGACCTGACTTATAAATGGTGCCAGTAGATTAAAAAAATTACTTCAGTGAAAAGTGGCAACCTTATGAAACATATATTTTAAGTTTCAAGGCTCCACATTGTTTAGTATTTTTATTTGAGCCGCACAAGTAAACAATTTCTGTGAATTTGTAAAAATGGAAAAAATTGCTCACCGTTATGTAATTCAATATTTCCATTTGAAAGACCTCAGTCCAAGCCATTTTAAAACCGAGCTGGATTCTGCTCTGGGAGAGTCTGCTCCTTGATTTGCGACTGTCAAATATTGGGTAGTTGGGTTTAAACGAAACCGCACGAGCTGCCAAGACAAACACCTCAGTGGTGGACCTATTTGTAAGGTCTCAGTTCAACTAATATTAAAGCCAAGCTAGATTTTGTTCTGAAGGAGACTGTTACTTCCTTAACGACTGTAAAATATTAGGTATTTGAGTTTAAAGGAGGCCGTATGAGCTTCCAAGAAGACACGGTTAAGAAAACCGGCAAAATGGTATTGGATAATCGTTGAAGATCGGCTGAAGGAGCGTGAGCAAGCTAAAATGGTAGGCATTTCAAAAAGTGCTATACATCATATATTGACTGAAAATTTGAAAATGAGAAAGCTGTGCGTAAGATGGATGCCGCGTTTGCTGTCAATAGAGCAAAAACAGTGTCGTGACGGTGTTTCAGTAGAGTATTTGGCGATGTTTCACCGCAATAAAGACGAATTTTTGCGTCGATTTATAACCATGGATGAGACGTGAATTCACCACTTCACCCCTGGGACAAAGGAACAGTCAAAGCAGTGGGCTGGAATAGGACAATCGTGTCCAATGAAGGCGAAGAAGGCTTCATCTGCATGCAAAGTTATGGAGTCTGTTTTTTGGCATGAGCATGGGATTATTTCTATTGATTACCTTCAGAAAGGAAAAACCATTAACGGCGAATATTATGCTAATTTATTACAGCGTTTAGGTGATGATTTAAGGATTATGGAAAAATGTCGCATTAGGCGGATAAGAAAGTGTTGTTTCATCAAGACAATGCTCCAGTTCACCCTTCCACTATTGCGATGGCCAAAATTATTGAACTAAAGTTGCTTAATCACGAACCTTATTCGTCGGATTTAGCTACCTTAGACTATTTTCTATTTCCAAACTTAAGAAAATGGCTCAGTGGTAAAAGATTTGCCAACAATGAAGAGGTGAAGTCTGTGGTTGGTGGCTATTTTAAGGAGTTTCTCATTTCTTACTGTAAACAGGATACGGAAGCTATGGAATATGGCTGAAAAAAATGCATCGAGCTTAAAGGAGAATATGTTAAAAAATAAGGAACATTTTTTCCTAATTGTTTTGTGTCTTCTTCGTTAGATCGGCTACTTTTAGGACCGCTCTCTTACTATGCAAATGTTACGAAGGTCTGCTGACATTTGCTGTATGCAGAATAGGGTGTGATTCGTGAATATCATAGTTAACATACAAGGAATGGTGTGGCAGTACGTGTATATACCAGTACGCAACATAAATTTATAAAATTACTTCGAATTTTACTAAAAAATGGTTACTGAAATTGTATTATAAAGCAGCTCGAAGTACACAGAGATATGTAAGCGATGCCAAACTAAATATATCTTCAGATTGTTCAGAATTTCAGTATCATTCACAGCGTCATTTATCTTCATGACATTTAAAGTGTGGTTTAATTATACTCGCATCATTCAGTGCTAAATATGAAGGGCTGCGTTTTATATTAAGCGTTAAAGACACCTAAATTACAGCATTAAAAATATATCATTTGAGAAGATGGCTCCGTTACTGTGTAAATAAATAAAACTATCACATCCTCCAGTTTTTACATCGCCTAGAGACAAAAAAAAATATCCGAAGATTTCTTTACATTCTCCATAAATATATGATAAAAAATTATAAATATAATCAAATCATATAAAATAAAGATATAATTTTTTTGGTTTCAAAATTAAAGTTATATAAAACACCTATAAAGATATGATTTCGATGAAACCTTTATTTCAATATAATGCTCGGACTTTGCCACAATCACTTTTGGGTTCTCCAAGCCCCATATATGACAATTTTACTAGTTGACGTAACCACCGAATGAAAAATGAGCTTCATTGCTGACGAAAATTTTGTTTAATTGAAAGCCCACTTTTGAGTGACCATTTTTGTAGTAAGTTTTAACTATGTTTACGCGTTCTGCGGTTGTTAGAATGGTAAACCTCCCACTGAATAAATAACACTTCAGATGACAGGTAACTAACAGCTAACAGTATTGCCAGATCGGCAGTTATGAAACTGGCAGTACTGCCGTATATAATTAAGATATACTTAATTCCTAAATGCAATTACATATTAATTTTAACCCATTGAGGAAACATTTAGCTCATAAAAGGCCTGATTCAGAGGCAAAACTTTCTTAGATCAAGTGGTACTCTGGATGTTTGGGAATTTTAATTGGAACTCCGCCAAAACCGGTCTGGCTATGTGTGCAGTTGCTTCATCTTCTTGGAACCAAATGCTGTTGAAGCGAATACGTTTTCAGCACAGTTCTGGGTGAAAATGCTATTTCAACACTCTTAAATAACGGTCCCCATTGACAGTTGACAGTAGCACGATTTATGCGTCACCCTGTACTATAAATCAGTAGACATTATGGCGGTGACGACGTTACCTTTTAGAATACGTATACCCAAATATTTCCGAAATCGGAAAAGGTAAGTTTAAAATGCGTAAGTTTTAAAAAATTACATTTTCTTACATCATCATAATCTGCGTACAATCCCAATTGTTAAGAGAACGTTTGTGAGTTAAATTCTTTCGATTATTAACAGTTTATATGATCACAGGAACCTGCGCATTTTGCTTGTTACAAAAGTAAAACCAACTATAGATCATATCATGAATAATCCCATAGCCTGACATTACTAACGAATAGTTGCACAGTGATTAATAAATGACCACATCCTAATCATGAGACATTATCATAATTTTGCGGCGAACAAATGTCAATCCTAGTTAAAAAAAATGGTGAATAATTGAACAAAAATACGTACGTGCTTCCATACATTTAAATGCGGCCCAAATCAGTTCTAATTTCATAACTATTTTTAGAACTATGCAGTGATGTAATTGCTGGCCGTTAGCTTATCGATCGCACAAAGCGACTGTTATACTTCAGATGTAATCAATGAAGTTCATGCAATTGGAATTGTTGTATTTTACTTACACTAAAACGAATACAAAACACGTTTTAGCTGGTGTGTAAGTAAATATAACCTGCATTCCTCTACACTGATGAACCATTGTTTACTTTCCAGTTAGCAGCACAACATCTTGTGTTTGGCAACATATTTTGACGTCATTCATAGTTTGGCTCACATCACAACGCTCACATTCTC